>CM030359.1:349840645-349864240 GCA_017893485.1 Hemerocallis citrina
TGTGCAAACGGAGGAGGAGAACTAGGATTTGGGGAGCAACGGACGGAAAAGAGAGAGAGAGATAGAATGCTTGAATGATAGAAGAGAGAAGTGAGAGACGAGTTGCCGGAGTGAGAAGATCACGATTTCGGAGATATTGGGTTTGGGTTCATCCAAGAACGAAATTTTAGCTTGGGGAAAAGTCGACGAGGAAGGCGAACTGTATACAGTTATGAGATTAAATTTTTGCCTTAACCTGTCCTTGACAACGACGGGTTAAGGCAATGTTTTTTTATAAAATTTTGCCTCAACCCATCGTTGGAAATGACGAGTTAAGGCAAAAAAATTTCAATAAAATATGGGCCGCTGGATCAAAGATTCAACGACCCAGATTAAAGTTCGCACGGGTCTGTGCACATAGACCCGTTTGCAACCGAAGAAGCCTCATATATATATATATATATATATATATATATATATATATATATATATATATATATATATATAGTAAGTCTATTAAGAGCTGGGGAGTTGAAATACTTATCGAGAGCTGGAGATTTCAGCCATCCGATCGCGTTTGATCGCGATCAAACGGCTGAGATCTCCCGCCGCTATGATGAGGGGTAAAAGGGGTATGAGTGAGTCTATTAAGAGCTGGGAAGCTGAGATTCTTATCGAGAGCTGAGATTCTCAACCGTTCGATTGCGATCCGATGGTCAAGATTTGATCCGACCATCAACTGATATGTAGAAGGGCAATACAGTCATTTCTCAACTCATCTCTTTCTCAGGAGAGCTACTCTCTCCCGTTCTCTCTCTCTCTCTCCTTGACGAATCCGAAGTAATCTCAGTGCCCCCCTAAAAACCATAGCTTCGATGAAGCGTCGCCCATCTCACCCGTTCTCTCTCTCTCTTCGATGCGTCGCTCATCTCTCCCATTCTCTTTCTCTCTTAGATGCGTCGCCCATATCCTTTTGTGAGCATTTTGAAGCTAGGGTTTTTGATTTTGGTCCATTTTAATAAGAAATGGAGTGTTGGGGCTTTGAGGGGTTTGGCTGCTATCGAAACCCACCCGATCGTGATCTCCCTCTCTCTTCGATGCATCGCTCATCTCTCCCGTTCTCTCCATCTCTTTCGAAGCTAGGGTTTTTGGTTTTTGATTTTGGTCCATTGATGGGTTTGGCTGCTATCGAAACCCACCCATTCGAAACCCTAACTCCACCTTTCTTCTCCACCCCGACATCTTCGAATCAGGTATAATTTTGTGAACTTTTTTTTTCCCATTTTTTTTTTCAAATCCCTTATTTTGTAAATTAATTGCTTGCTTTGAAAATTAATTTGTCAGGTAATGTTTGCATCTTAAGAATAGTGTGTGGAACAAGATGATCAGCTACAATATGTCAGGGAAGTATTCGAATCCCATTTATCCATTTTGGGGTTTGGTCTTTCTATATTTTAGGTTTGATTGTTGATAGTTCGATTGGTGGTGGTTCACGGTGTGAAACAAATCGGTATCATTCTATTTTATGTTTGGTTTACTGTTAACCATGACTTTATTATGCTATAGTAGTCTACTGGTCTGTTATATTCATGTGATTGTCAGTTTGCTTCCTCGTTGGAGGACTTGGATTCTAGTTTTACAAGTGATGATGAGATGGATTATGTTTATGAAGTTGCACACTATGAATCATTTATTTAATGATTTTTAGGAGTGACTAGTGATGAATTAATCCTATCTGAGGTTTATTTTTCCTCATTGGTTATAAGTGATGATGAGATGGATTATGTTTCTGAAGTTGCACACTATTCATCATTTATTTAATGATTTGTAGGAGTGACTAGTGATGAATTATTAATATCTGAGCTTTACGATTGTTACTTCAAATGACTATTTTTTCGGGAGAGCCGAGTTTTTTTCGGATTCGTCAAGGAAAGAGAGAGAGAGAGAGAGAGAGAGAGAGAGAGAGAGAACGGGAGAGAGTCGCTCAGATGAGAAAGATCTGAGCTTAGAAATGACTGTTTTGCCCTTCAACATATCAGTTGATGGTCGGATCAAATCTGGACCATTGGATCGCAATCGAATGGTTTAGAATCTCAGCTCTCGATACTTGAATTTGTGAAAATTTGACTTTGAGTATACTTGAATAGTTTGTTTTGCATTAGTAGCAAGCAATTTTCCCTTATTTTTTAAAAGTGATGATGAGATGGATTATGTTTATGAAGTTGCACACTATGATTATTTTATGATTTAATTAAAGATGTAATGAAGTGATTAGTGATGAAATAATCCTATCTGAGCTTTATGATTGATTGTTTGTTTTGTTGCTAACTCTTTATGATCCAAATAATTTTTTCAGCTTGTTGTATTTATGTTTGATTATTTATCTATCATATTCTAGTTGGCACGACACCCCAATGCAGCCCTAGTTTTGAATAATGTGTTCTAAGCCTACTGGTTATTTTTAATCTATGTATATACATGAGTAAGTCTATTATGAGAGGAGGTCGATTGATCGTGAGAAGTGGTGGAGATGCAATCACGGTATTGTACTTAGCTATGAAATAGGAAAATCACCGAAAAAGAAACAGCTATGAGTTAAGGTGTTTGTAATCTTTACACATGGGTCTTTAATTGAAGGGGCCACCCTTCAAGTGCTATTGTCTATTTTTGATGGCTTGCTTTTGTATATGACTCTTAGATTTGAGATATTGGTTCTTATCAACATTCATATTTGATTTATATTAAATTCAGATCAGGTTATTGTTACAGATATCTTTTGAAAATGATTGATAATCTGAAGGAGTGATTCTTGTACCTTCGGATATGTTCATTTATTCTGATATCCAATTTAGATGTTTTCTGATAGTTCCGAGGTATTTATATTCGTATCTGTATCATAAAAAGATGGATAACAGGGAAGGAAAATAAAACAAATATGGATCAGATTTGGTTCAGATTATTTGTAGCGGTTTCACCCTGAATTGAACTGGTGCCAATGTAACTGGAAACCTTCATGGGAAAGACCTGCTAGGATTCTGGGAGCAGTGACAAAATGCTGATCAAACTGATCACTTGCCCATAGAAACAAACATCACAAATCCAAGTATAAGATGATACAAGAAAACTAAACAGCCAACACAAAATATAGTCAGCTAACACTCAAAAACAAAACACAATCAACTTTTGGAGCTGTAGGCACTTGTACAGCAGATCTTCAATCATCCAGCACAGTGACAGGTAGACCTGGATTTGGATAAGAAACAGCAGCTGCAGCACCATTAAAACCATTTAGATCAACAAAGAAGTTGATGTTAGCAATAGCTGCATCAATAGCTCCCAGGTTCAGTTTGTCTCTTGTTCTCAGGGATAAGTTCTGCCCAAAAATTCACCAAGTAGACCAAATTATTAATAATAGAGATAATAGTAGATTTCTTCTTAACAAAACTTGTGTTTTTTTTTCTTCTTTCCAGGTCACCCAAATCAAATATGGATCATATTTGGTTTAAATGTGTTTTACTGTATTCGTCATGTATGGATTGTAATGGAAATAATGGAAGTTGAAAGTTAAAACGGTTTGTGGTTACAATTGTGTTTTTAACTTTATGATCTAAATAATTTGTGTTCTGAGCCTACTATAATTGGTGAATGATATTTTGTGTTCTGAGCCTACTATATTTTTTAAATAAATATGTTGTTGTTTCCAGGCTGAATGAGCTCTGTTTAATTTTGATTTCAGGTTGATTTCAACTTGAAGTGCTTCTTGGTGCTACTCACTACTCGACAGCAGTTGACATTTGGAGCAAAAAGCCTGTACATTTGGTGATAAAAGTTGTATAGTTGCTAAATTTGTAAAGTTTTTGATGTACTTGTGCAGTTGTGCTATGATGAATACTTGTATATTTGTAAAATTTGTACTTGTATAGTTTTTGTAAAAGTTTTTGATGTAAAATTTGCAGAATATATACTACTTGTATGTATTTATATAATTTGTATACTTATGCTTCTTGTAAAGTTTTTGATGTACTTGTATATTTAACATATTAATTTCTCGTGTTCTGTTATTGGGCTTGGTTGAGGATGTGTAAGCTCAGAACAACAGAAACTGAACATGAAGTTCAAAATGTGTAAGCTCAGAACAACAGAAACTGAACATGAAGTTCAAAATGTGTAAGCTCAGAACAACAGAAACTGAACATGAAGTTCAAAATGTGTGCGCTCAAAACAACAGAAACTGAACATGAAGTTCAAAATGTGTCAGCTCAGAACAATAGAAACTGAACATGAAGTTCAAAATGTGTAAGCTCAGAACAACAGAAACTGAACATGGAGTTCAAAATGTGTAAGCTCAGAACAACAGAAACTGAACATGAAGTTCAAAATGTGTAAGCTCAGAACAACAGAAACTGAACATGGAGTTCAAAATGTGTGCGCTCAGAACAACAGAAACTGAACATGAAGTTCAAAATGTGTAAGCTCAGAACAACAGAAACTGAACATGAAGTTCAAAATGTGTAAGCTCAGAACAACAGAAACTGAACATGAAGTTCAAAATGTGTAAGCTTAGAACAATATAAACTGAACATAAAGTTCAAAATGTGTACGCTCAGAACAACAGAAACTGAACATAAAGTTCAAAATGTGTAAGCTCAGAACAACAGAAACAGAACATGAAGTTCAAAATGTGTAAGCTCAGAACAACAGAAACTGAACATGAAGTTCAAAATGTGTAACCTCAGAACAACAGAAACTGAACACCACCAACCACCAACCAATGTGTACACCATTTGCCAAAAACATTGGAAACCAAATGAAGATTACACAATTGGATTAAAAACAGATTTGTAACCACAAACTAGTTTTAACTTTCAACTTCCATTATTTCCCTTACAATCCATACATGACCAACAAACTCAAAGACATTTAAACTTCCTGGCATTCGAAACATTCTCAATGGGTCAAAAATGGGCAGTCGAAGAGAATGTTCTCAAGGCTCTCAGGTTCTGTCACGCCCCGCTTTCCAAAATACGGGAACACGAGCTCATGACGTAGGCCCAGCGAATGATTTTAATATCATTCATAAGCTGTACCAGTCTCAACTCAACAATACTTAGAAAATTATATCACAACCACGCCAATAATAACATCACAGAATAATAATTGAATTCAAGAAATTAATAATCCAACATGATAATAATACTGAGAAATAAGTAGCAGTTACGGGTCGAAAGCCCGGGATACAAGTCTAAATAAACAAAGGAATTACAATGAATGAAGAAGGACATGAAAAGAAATAATTTATTATCATGCAGTTACTCCAATCCAAAAGTACTGCTCGCCAACTCCTTCTGGTAGATCCTCAGGTTCACCTGTGGCTGGGTTAACTAAAGAAGAAAAATAAATGTCCTTAGAGCAAGTACGGAC
Organism: Hemerocallis citrina; assembly: GCA_017893485.1. Taxonomy (NCBI): domain Eukaryota; kingdom Viridiplantae; phylum Streptophyta; class Magnoliopsida; order Asparagales; family Asphodelaceae; genus Hemerocallis; species Hemerocallis citrina. Next base: position 349,846,046 of record CM030359.1, read on the forward strand.
AGCAAGTAGTGAAAACAGAGAGTAAGGGAGTAAGGTACGTGTAGGAAATATGAATCAAGATCAAATTTGTAAGGACAATAATGGTACTAATAGCAATGGTCTTTATCAAGTATGTATACATGTCAACTAGGTCTATTATTAAGTTGTTTCTCCTAACTAGTGCACGTACTACTACATCCCATACTACAGGTTCGATGCACGCACAACAGTGTTCGTTTTAGACTTCGTGGTGGGGTCAACAGAGCGTGTACTCGGGTATATCACGATAACAAGATTACAAGATAACAAGATAACAAGTTCACGTCTCCACAAGTATTCTCCACCTTCCATGTAACAAGTCCATGTAACAAGAGGGCCCTACCGAGTACATTTTCTGAGATTGTCCACTACTAGGTCAACCCTTAGAAACCCCAGCTTGTTTTAGTATTTTATTAAGTCATATATGCACATGCGGGTAGTTATAAGAATGTCAAGTGAATGGTGATAATGCAGCAACATGATATATTACACAATAATAAACAAGAACTAGTAAATCTAAAACAATAATTCTCTTTATATTATTTTAACTAATTCCTAATATAACTAGGTCGAAACCTCGGTACAAGACAGACAAGGCAGCATCACATAAATGTTCATCAAGTGGGCAATTATCGAGTTATTGTATCGTACATGTTGCAAGACTAATTTACAGGCAAGTAATGTGAATTTTTCCAGTAAACAAGTCAAGTGAATTTGTCAAGTTCAAGTCACAAGATCTCATGTAAATAACATGTATTTAATCACGGCGTGTTTTCCTCATGTACAAATTCTATTTATTTTATTCATGTCAAATGTATGTCTAGGCTTGGGTTTGAATCAATGGATAATAAAAGAAGTCAAGAGTACGTCGGGTTAGCTCGTGTAAACCCTCGATACTCCTAACGAGAAGGGACACAAGGCAAAGTTAACGATAAATAAATTGGAACTACTTGCATAAGAGGTCAACTAATCTTGAACTAGAATAAGTAAAATAGTTCAAGTGGACTTGCCTTTTTCCTTGTAGACGCTTCGATAATTTAATAAGAATAACGGGATCAGAATCCCGGGGAGCAATCCCAAAAGTACGTGCGAGACGCGTGCCAAAATACCAAACAGTGAATCCCAACTCCACACAACAGCACATACACAACCCTAACTTTGCTTTAGCAAAATGACCCCTTCAACAACTCCAAGGCAGCAACAACAATCCAATCCACTCCCCAAACACCAAACATCAATGCACTCCACTCCAATCTCCTACTCCACAACACCAAACTTCAAATCACCAAATCACCAACAGTAATACAATAATCCAACAGCAACAATAATCCACATCAATCCAACACCAAATCCTATTCTTCTACTTCACTACAAACTCCAACTCAACACCAAACTTCAATATGATACCCAAACAGCAACAAAATTAATCATGCCCCTTCTCTCAATCAAACACCAACACACCAGCAACACAAACCAACTACTTGTTCCCTTTCTCCAATTCGTCAGAGATGGAGAGAGAGAAAGAGAGAGCGGGAGAATGAATGGTGGGCGATTGCGGCGAACACGATGGCGGGATTCGGCAATGGCTGGCCGGCGAGTGAACGGAGGGCAGCGACTGGAGGCGGAAGTGAATGGCGAGAGAAGGGGGCTGCGACTAGTCGACGGCGACGAAAGGAAGGAGCAGCGATGACTGGCGGGGCGCGCTCAGGGAGAGGCGAGCGGAATGGCGAGTCGATGACTGTGGAGCTCGAGGGAGAGCGGGGCTTCGATGGCGCCTCAGGGGTCGAGGGCAGCAATGGAGGGAGCTCAGTGATGGGTTGGCAATGGCGGGAGAGCAAGGGGTCGACGGCAAAGTTCAAGCGACGGGGTGAACGGGGTAGAGCTCGACGGCGACGAGCGAACGGCGAGCTCGATGGGGGCTAAGCTTCGGCAATGGCGGCTTCGCAGAGTTCGGGCGGAGGACGATGGTGGCCTCGATGGTTCTGCAGTGGTTGGCGCGGTGGAGGGGCCTGAGTGGGGGGCGCTCGAGTGTGACGGGGGAAAGAGCCTGCGGATTGCTTCGGCGGAGGAGACGAGCGGGATGCGGCTTCGATGGTGCTTCGGCTTCGGTGATGGAGTCGACGAGGGCGAGGAGTTCGACTGAGGGGAACGAACGGGGAAGATGACGGTGGAAGGCGGAGAGCAGCGGCAATGGCGACGCGTCGAAGGTTGAAGATGACTGGGAATGTCGAGCGAGCAAGAAAAACCTTTTTTCGCAACAAGGTTTTGGCAACGACTGTTTAGTCGCTGTGAAAATTAGTTACGGCAACGCGAAAATCGTTGCTAAAAATAAAATAAAATTTCCCTCATCCAAAATGCCTTGAGCGGGCCTTTGCAAATCCCTCCGCCGGATTGTGTAAATTGGAAACGATAAATGTCGTTGCGTATATTTCCTTATATCTACTGCAACGACAGTATTGTTGCCAAAAATATAAAAAAATAAAAATAAATAAAATAATTTAACTTAATAGTACTCTTTCCTAATTCCCCAAAATTTTTCCCATATCCCTCTTTCTTGTGTTCCTAATTTCTTTTCCGACCCAAATGGCGTTCATTCACTCCCCCATCTCTCTTCTCTAGACTAACCCCAATGAATCCCAATACTCAATCGATCTATCGAATCTAGAGTTTCTACTTTCTCCTCCTCTTTTGACCCAAATAAAACTGAAATTTTCAGTTTCAACTCTTATGAGTTGATTTGACCTGCTGTGGTTTGACTGTGGAATTTGGAGTCGGAGAGTCACTAATTTTGATGGGTGTTGTTTGATTTAGGGATTGAAGTGAGTTTGTTGATAGTTGAAGTGATAAAAGTTTGGTTCTTTGTTGTTGTTGTTTTTTTTTATTGTTTTTTGGGGGTGGAATTAGGGTTCGGATCATGTTGAGTGGGCATCTGTTTCATAGTCGGAGGCACTCTTGGCCTGCTGATGAGTACGTTGGTAGAACTGCCATACAATTGGTAAGGTTTTTTATTTTATTTTATAGTTTGTTTTTAAAAAATATTTTTTTTTGGGAGGTTGATGTTACTGAGTGTTATTTAGATGCCATGAATTTGGTTTTGGATGTTGGTAATGTTTGTGGATTGAAGAAAGTTGGAGACTTGACTATTGATCATCGAAAAGATTTTATTTTTTTTTCTTTTATTTTTTTAGGCTTTTAAAGATTTTATATGAGAAAACTTAATCCATGTTATGAGCCATGGTCAAAGAACTAGCGAGATTAGTATTGAATGGGGGAACTAGGTAAATTATCTATTAATCTATAGCAGAGGCCATCTTACACGTATCCTAATTTACCCAATACATGAATTTAATTGGGGAACAATACTCAAAGAAGAGACTTATATACTCAAAATGCATATGCCTGCTTCACTCAAAAAATATATTGTCATAGTTATTTCTGTTGTTTACAAAAATTTATGACAGGAGCTCACAGGACCTTCAATTTCTGAGTTGAACAAGAGAGCTAACTTAACAGCTATGGATTTTTCAGAGGAAGGAATTAATTTGGCAATAGCCAGCCTTGGTATGGGATTCTTCCCTCCTGACTTATGTCACTTATTGGATATGACTGGCTTGTTGCGGTTATATAAATCTTGTGTGCACACGTACTCTCAGCCATAGCTTTCCTTCATAATTTTTTCTGTCTACCAATTGTAATTTAAAATTTTAATTAAGAAGCTTAGTTTCATTTCTATCTGAAACTCATCCTGTCATCCATCAAGCTTTTCTTCTGGATGGGTTTCATTATAGAGTCAAAAGTTGATCATTCAGCCATCATGTGTGCGTGAGTCAAAATTTTCACTCTCTCAGCCATTGTGTATGTATACACTAGTTTATGTGTGTGTTTTTTTGTATGCACGTTCATTTTGTGGGTGCATGCTCTCTCTCTCAGCCATAAAGTTTTCTTTCATAATTTGTTTCTGTATGTAGGAATTGTAATTTAGATTAGTCTTAATTTGTATTGTTATCTGAAATTCTCGGCCATAAAGCTTTCATTCGTTTTCTTTCTGAGCGTTTCGATAGATTTTTATTGTTTGATCGATTTGAAAGTTGCCCAGTTGTGTTATGTCGACACACTTATTATCGGCATGCTGCACTAATAACTAAACTTTTATATTTCTTTATCATAGTGTCAAAATGGGCATTCACTTCTACAGCACTACTAAGTAGATTCAAGTTTAACTGTGACGCATGAAAGTAACTAACTCATTGTCCTTTTTCTTGGATTATAGTTTCTGATTTAGTCAGTTCTGTTATTTATAAGAGATTGTATAGGTGATTTTTTGTAGAGTTCATAATTACTGTCCAAACAGGTGGTTCTGGAGAGGTAGAATTGAATGGTTCTGTTGATCATGACCAGGAGAATAATGAGGTACATTTTTCTTTTTTAGCCTGTAATGCTTGTTTAATTAATTGTTGGGTAGCTTGTATCTATTTTTAAATTGGTATCCATCAGAAATATGATGCACATTATTTATTTTTTTACTCGAATTTGAAGTTGTTGAATTTGAGAAGCTCAAGTAGAACACGCAAGCACTCTTATATCTAATAAATTACGTACATAAGACATGATCTCCTTACAACACTCTTATATCTAATAAATTATGTGATACCAGGTAGAATTTAAGAATCTCTTATTCAGACAACTGTTGCAAACAGGCATTCAAACCCCAGCTGTTGGAATTCATCCATCTAACAAAGTTAACCTTGTAAAGTCACAAAGTTTTAACACGTTAATGTAACATGATATGAGATTAAATTGCGTGAAACAATTCTTTTGGAGATGGTAGCTGGGAAAATTGATAGGATGATAGGTAGTTGGGGGAGCAAAAAGGACTAGTAGTAGACCCAAAAGAACTTGGGTTGAAGCTATTGATAAGGATTTGAAAAAGTATTTATTTGACGACGGAGGTAGCCCTCACTAGAGTTGAGTGGAAGAAAAGGATTTATGTAGCCGACCCGAAAATTTTGGGGTAATGGTTTTGTTTATGTTGTATCATCTGCGAATGAAGCTAAATTGGTGTAGTTGTGTGAGTTATACTAGAAAATATAACTAAGTTAATTAGTAAAAATCTGTACATGAGGAATCTGCCGAGTCACTTAAAGTCTCCATATACAGCGCTTATCTGCGGTTAACGAAGATCAAAATGCAGGAAACAGTCAAACTTGACATTATCTGCGTAGTATGCTAATTGATGTAGTTGGCAGAGGTATACTAGACACCATCATACATGTACAAGTTTCAGATAATACCCTCCAATCGTGATAAAAATATTATTCTAAATATGCACTGGAAGTCTGCCATCTCTAAAACAAAAGATATATTAGTCTGCGGAGATCGTATTGCATCTACAACAAGCCTTTTTAGTCTTGGCCTGATAATCATCACTTCAAGATTTAAGATATTATAAATTCTGCTGATCCTAACAAGAAGGATAAATCCAATTTTTCCAGCATTGCAAAGTTATTATTGTTGTAAAATTATGATTATGAGTTGTCAACTTGTTATAAATTATAAATAATACAGTAATTAAAAAGATGTTTATATAAAATCATCATTTACCTTGATAACTGGCCAGTAGGGGGTTCCACCATATTGTTTGAATGCAGTCCACTTGAATACCATAATGTCCTGGACAGGGTTCAACTTAATTCACTTGTGTTCCTCTTGCTTTACATGATGTTGCCTGGTTTGTTAAATATAATGTTAGGAAGTTTCGTTTTGAACTCTAATTAAATTTTACTTCATGCAACTTTTGCCATTCACTTAACTTAATGAACCTGTTAAGATTGGCCCCGAGATGAGCTCCCATCCTTTTGTCTTTCTTATTGCCTGTTCTGGAGAATATCAGAAGAAGGGTTGGAGATTTTTATTCAGAGACTTGGCTTAAATTTTGTCTTCCTTATTGTCTGTTTTGGAGAATATGAAAACAAAGAGAGAAGAGTTAATAGAGACATATACTTCAGCGGAAATATATTACTCTTCAGGAGATATATTACTGGCATTCATATATATATATATATACTAGATTTGCCTGTACTAGATTTGCCCTTCATTGCTTATACTGTGGATTCTACATGAACTGTTGTTGTTGTATAAAAGATTGAGACGGTCGCCTACTGTGCATGGGTGTAAATTTACTTTTATCTTATATATTGGTGGCTTGATACTGTTGACAAAGGCTATATTTTGGGTTGTTTTAGTTTTCAATGCTGACAATAAGTTCATGGTTTGTGGCTATGTTTTAAATGGTTTTCTAATATTTTGATCTTATACTTGTTTAATTTATTCATTTCCTTTAAAATTGATGCAGGATGTTGATATTAGACAAGTTTTTTTTTGCAAGTACTTGGAGGAAGCTAAATGTATATGCACATGCTATTTTGATTTATTAGAAAACATGGTTAAGCTTATTATGCACAATGAAAATGATTATGAGATACTTAGATATCTTTTTGAGAAGTTGATGGTTGTAATATTTTGGGCATTATTTCTTATATGACAAATATAATATGTTGGACAAGTTTAATATTATAGTTTTTGAAATGATGTTGGTTTTTAATGTTTTTGAAGTGTATGCTAGTTTTAGGGCAGGGCTGATGCAACGACAATATATAATCTGTCTCGAAAAGAATTAAACTTTCGCAACGACAATTGGTAGCTTTAGCAACGACTATAGTTGTTACCAAAATACAAGTAATGCAAAGCAATTATAAAAATAATTGCAAAACAGTCGAGCTTTGTCAACGACAGTAGTCGTTCCCAAAATAGAAAATGTAAGGCAACGACAATAATTCATTGCGAAAAAAATATCTTTAGCAACGACATGAGTCGTTGCCAAATATATGTAGTATATTTGGCAACGACAAAGGTTGTTGCGATTGATTTAATACCATAGCACGAGTGGAATTAGGTATGGCAACGACAAAATATATTGCAACGGCAATGTCGTTGCGAAAAAATCTATGTTTGGCAACGACAGCAAGTCGTAGCCAAAATCTTTCGCGACGCCCGGACGCGCAACGACCTTGCAACGACAAATGTCGTTGCCAAAAATATTTTTCGCAACGACAAATGAGTTTTAGCAACGACATTTGGCGTTGCGAAAAAGGGTTTTTCTTGTAGTGGCGAGAGATGGATGAATGGTGTAAGAGTGAAGAAGATGAAGTGGAAGGGTGGTTCTGAGCTTCGTTTGCTTTCCCTGTGTTGGTAGAGAAACAGAGAGGGAGAGGGAGAGATTGAATGGGAGAGAGACTGTGAGAATGGGGGTATTTATTAAAATAATAAAATAATTATTATGACGGGGGTAGTTAGAGATAGTGGGGATGTGGTTACCGGAGATGTGGGAAGAGTGGAGAAAAAGTGGAGGAATTGTATACGGGTGTGTGTATGGGTTTGTGGATTTGGGTTAGAGTACAAATAGGAGATGAGATTGATTATTGGGCTTCAAATCAATTAATTAAATAATGCAACATATATCAAAATCAATGGGCTAAAATCCAATAAGAGATGGGCTACTCTTTGGGCTTCAAATGAATATAAATACAATAATAATTAATAAATAATAGTATGGATTAATTTAGGCTTCAAAATAGATAAATAAACAGAAGTGGGACAAGATTCAAGTTTGAATATAATTTGGGTTTCAATAGGGGATTCAAAATGGATTTAAATGCATTGGAAGTATTTATACGGAGTTTGAAATACAAGAATACATGGAAATCCGTATAATCGGAAACAGGGGTTACAGGTTCTCCACTAACATCCTTCTTGTTCTTCCTCTTGAATTCCTGAACAAAGTGATTCACCAAAAAATAAAGAAGCAAGTACATAAATATATGTATTATAATGAATTGCAGGTAAACTTTTGACTTGGAGATATAACCACATACCACTTTTGATGAACTGGGTAGTATCCATCAAATTCAGGATTGACAGGTATTTGAACAACAAAAAAAATTTCAGCAAAAAAAATCTGTACGCTCAGAACAACAACAATAGCAAAGAAAAGTGTAGGCTCAGAACAACAACAGCAAAATAATTTGTAGGCTCAAAACAACAACAAGACATGCAAAAATCTGTAGGCTGAGAATAACACCACGAAAAACTGAACATGAAGCTCAAAATGTGTAAGCTCAGTACAAGAGAATTTGAACATGAAGTTCAAAATGTGTAAGCTCAGAACAACAGAAACTTAACAAAAAGCTGAATACCGCCAAAAATTTTCGGCTCCCCATCTCAGAACAATAGAAACTGAACATGAAGTTGAACACCACCAAACAAATTCTGTGTACCAATTGCCGAGAAATCATGAATAAACAAAATCATGCATAAACTTTTCATCACTACCTACTAATAAATCAAGTATAAATCAAAGTAGTGCTTGTCATCATCGCCTATACCAACACACACAACAAAAGGCAGTTTCTACAAATTTAAAAGCATTGTTTTAGATACAGGCTATGTTTGGGTACATAAGAACCATCGAAACCACTTGCAACCATGAAACTCGAGTTTCAAATAGTTTTAAAAACATCCTAAACCCTACTTTACAGTTTGTAAATATCGTTCCGATCTCTCCAACCTCAATAAGCAGTTTCCACCATACTCAAAACCCACCAAAACCCAAACTTCAGAACAAACACCAAACCCCTCTTCTCGGAGCTCGGCTTCCATCATGTTTCATAATTTCAAGTAATCAAACACAACTGTAACACCCAAATCCACATCATCTCAGGTTCTGAATTTTTCAACTAAATAGCTACAAGCCCTAAATAAGTCCATTTCATAATAGACTAACTATATATGAGTTAGTATATATATATGAATCTGAGAAAGAAAGAAGCTGCGAAATGACTATTTTGCCCTTCAACATATCAGTTGATGGTCGGATCAAATCTTGACCATCGAATCGCAATCGAACGGCTGAGAATCTCAGCTCACGATAAGAATCTCAGCTCACCATCTCATAATAGACTCACTCCTATTAATCATTAAATCATAGTGTGCAACTTCAGAAACATAATCCATCTCATCATCACTTATAACCAATGAGGAAAAATAAAGCTCAGATATTAATAATTCATCACTAGTCACTCCTACAAATCATTAAATAAATAATGAATAGTGTGCAACTTCAGAAACATAATCCATCTCATCATCACTTATAACCAATGAGAAAAAATAAAGCTCAGATAGGATTAATTCATCACTAGTCACTCCTACAAATCATTAAATAAAGATTCATAGTGTGCAACTTCAGAAACATAATCCATCTCATCATTACTTGTAAAACTAGAATCCAAGTCCTCCAACGAGGAAGCAAACTGACAATCACATGAATATAACAGACCAGTAGACTACTATAGCATAATAAAGTCATGGTTAACAGTAAACCAAACATAAAATAGAATGATACCGATTTGTTTCACACCGTGAACCACCACCAATCGAACTATCAACAATCAAACCTAAAATATAGAAAGACCAAACCCCAAAATGGATAAATGGGATTCGAATACTTCCCTGACATATTGTAGCTGATCATCTTATTCCACACACTATTCTTGAGATGCAAACATTACCTGACAAATTAATTTTCAAAGCAAGCAATTAATTTACAAAATAAGGGATTTGAAAAAAAAAATTGGGAAAAAAAAGTTCACAAAATTATACTTGATTCGAAGGTGTTGGGGTGGAGAACAAAGGTGGAGTTAGGGTTTCGAATGGGTGGGTTTCGATAGCAGCCAAACCCATCAATGGACCAAAATCAAAAACCAAAAACCCTAGCTTCGAAAGAGATGGAGAGAACGGGAGAGATGAGCGATGCATCGAAGAGAGAGGGAGAACACGATCGGGTGGGTTTCGATAGCAGCAAAACCCCTCAAAACCCCAACACTCCATTTCCCATTAAAATGGACCAAAATCAAAAACCCTAGCTTCGAATTGCTCACAAAGGGAGATGGGCGACATATCTAAGAGAGAAAAAGAATGGGAGAGATGAGCGACACATCGAAGAGAGAGAGAGAACGGATGAGATGGGCGACGCTTCGTCGAAGCTATGGTTTTTAGGGGGGCGCTGAGATTACTTCGGATTCATCAAGGAGAGAGAGAGAGAGAACGGGAGAGAGTAGCTCTCCTGAGAAAGAGATGAGGTGAGAAATGACTGTATTGCCCTTCTACATATCAGTTGATGGTCGGATCAAATCTTGACCATCGGATCGCAATCGAACGGTTGAGAATCTCAGCCTCCTAGCTCTTAATAGACTCACTCAAAGGGGTATAATCGAAATCTCTTTCCCTATCTCTTATCTTCTCGAGCTCTCTCTCCCGCTCTCTATCCTCGTCCCGCTCTCGAAGAAACCCTAATCCCTCTCTATACTTCTCACGCTCTCTCTCCCGCTCTCTATCTTCGTCCCGCTCTCTATCTTCGTCCTGCTCTCTTCGAAACTTTGAAACCCTAATCCCTATCTCTTATCTTTTCACCCTCCACTCTCCCGATCTCTATATTCATCCCGCTTCTAAACCCTACCTCTATATCTCTTATCTTCTCACCACCGAAGGGGAGCTCTCTCTCCCGCTCTCTTTCTTCGTCACTTGTGTAAACCCAACTCCACGAAAAACCCCATCTCCAACAGCTTATCTTCAGATCTGTTGAGGGGTTAAAGAGCTATAATCGCTATCTCCCTTATCTTCTCATGACCAAAGAAGAGCTCTCTCTCTAACAGAAAACCCAAACCGCGATTAGGGTTTCGATTTTTACTCTCAATTTCAAATTTCATTTCCTTTAGAATTGCTTCTAGTTTGTTGTTATATTTTTATCCCTGAAATTATGCATTCATTTCTTTAACAACTATACATTTATTTCTTGAAATTTATTTAAGCCATGTCAGAATCTTGTAAGATCAGTAAAGTTGCATCTGTGAATGGTTCAAATTTTTTAGAATAACAAATAATATTCGTACTATTATATGGAATTTTGAGATGCGGACATGACACATGCATATAAGCACACCTAATGCATGTAAGATGCAGCCTAGTTTCTGTTTCTTTTGAGATTTGCTTAAATCATTGCTTATAGTTATGTTAATGGGGGGCATTTTTTATATGTGTCCATTGCATCAAATCAAAATTGGGAAGTCAAATCCTTTGCGTGTTGTGTACGTGTACTAATACTTTAGAGAAAGAAGCTGAGGGATGTTTCCCATTTAACTAGGGATGTTTCTCCCAAAAAAGAAAAATATTTAACTGTCCAAAATGTGTACATACTTAAATTTTTTCAACACTAAGTTTCATATCCCCTCAGTATGAAGACTTTATTACTTGTAGCTTCAGAATGTAGTCTGTTAGACTTTTTTCTTTGTGTTACTTTTAAAGTTGTAGTTTTTTTTTTAATGTTTGTTGTCTCATTCTTCTATGAAAGATGGAGTTTGAAAATGAAGAGTTACTAAGCCAAAATGTTCATACCGGTTGGAGGGACGTTGATGATGCTTCTAAACCATTTGTTGGTTTAGTATTTGCAACATTAGAAGAATGATATGAATTTTATAAAAGATATGCAAAATTAGTTGGTTTTTCAGTGCGTAAGTTCGCAACAATGGTTGACACTTCTACGAAAGAGAGGTATTCACAACAATTTGTATGCTCAAAGCAAGGTAAGCCAGTAGATACAGTTGGTGTGAATGTGGCCAATATTGAAGAATCGTCTTCTTCAAATGTGATCAAGAGAAGGAGAAGGGCTGTGACGAAAGAAGAGTGTATGGCTCAAATACGAATTCAAAAGGACGATGACGGGAGATGGTCAATTCAAAGGTTTGTTGAAGAGCACACCCATCTTTGTGTTACACCTAGAAAGCAACAATTCTTAAGATGTAATAGAACTGTTTCTGAAGCGCAAAAAAGTTTACTTAGTTCTTTCAAAGAGGCTAACATAAGAACTTCAGGGTTTATGTCCTTCATGGAGATAGAAAATGAAGGTTTCAATAATATTAATTGTACTGAAAAAGATATTAGGAATTCGTTGCAAAGAGAGAAGGATGGGATGAGAGCTTATGATGTTGATATATTGCTGGAGCACTTGCAAGAGGAAAAAGAGATGAATCATTCTTTCTGTTTTCATTACACGGTTGATAAAGACAACAAATTAACCCATGTGTTTTGGGTTGATGCTCTTGCCAGGAAGGCTTACGAGCATTTTGGTGAAGTGCTAATTTTTGATACCACATATGACACAAATGAATACAAATTGATTTTTGCTCCATTTACTGGAGTTAATCACCATGGTCAATCTGTCAATTTTGGTGCGGCATTCATAAATAAAGAGACCACCGACTCGTTTGTTTGGTTGTTTGAAAAATAGGGTGAAACAATGGGTGGGTCTCCACCTAAAGTTATCATTACAGACCAAGATCCTGCAATGGAGAATGTAATCCGCATGTGTTTTTCTGGTTCTAGCCACAGGCTATGCATGTGGCACATTCTTAAAAAGCTTCCCGATAAGCTTGGTGGTCCGGGCCTTAATAGTGATTTTAGCATTCCATTCCATAGTTGCATTTGGAAATCAGAGACTCCGGAAGAGTTTGAGATGAGATGGAATGACGTAATGAACGCTAATGTGCAAATTGCAGGTATTACTTGTTTCAATAAATTATAGCTCTGTTTGACCATTTTTTTAGTAGTATTAATACTTAATACATATTACAATAACAGGTAATCCTTGGCTTTCTGACATTTATGAACTTCGTGAGAAGTGGATACCAGCTTATGCTAAGCATATTTTCACTGCTGGAATTCGCACAACTCAAAGGTCAGAAAGTATGAATGCTTTTGTGGATAAGTATGTTAATAGCAAAAATTCTTTACATGAATTTATCACGAGATTGAAAAGGCGATAAGGAAACAAAGACAAAATCAGTTAGCAGCTGACTACACAACTTTTTATACAAAACCAAAGCTGCAAACAGATTTTGAAATTGAGACACAAATGTCTAAGCTGTACACTAGAGCGAAATTTCATGTATTTCATGCTGAACTAGTTGAAAGCTTGAATTACGCCTCTTTAATGAAAGTTGACGATGGTAGTGTGCGACACTATATTGTGAGGAGAATGGAAAAATCAGTAAAATCAGATAAAACAAGAGATGTGTTCTATAAGGGAATGGATAATGCTGGGTCTTGTACTTGTAGAAAATTTGAAGTGGAGGGAATTCCTTGTTGACACATCCTTGTGGTATTGAGGAATGAGTTTGTTGATTTCCTGCCTTATTCTTATATTTTAAAAAGGTGAACCACTTCGGTAACTACCGAGATTGTATACGATGATGCTGGTGAAGAAATCATTGGTAGCTACGGTAGTCCACAAGATTTGGATATGGTGGGGTTATCAAATGAAATTCACAAAGTGATGAGGATTGCTCGCTCATCAAAGGAGATGCGCCAGAAGGCTAGAACATTACTAGTTGGTGTTGTTGCAGAATTGCAACAAGATATGCCCCAAGAATTACAACAAGCAACAAGTACTTCACTACCTAAGACAATCAATATTCATGTACCGGATATTGCAAAGACCAAAGGTAGTGGGAAGCGAATTAAAGGGGGAAAGGAGAAAGCATTGGAGAAGGCTGCGAAACCACTAAAGAAGTGTCGTTTGTGCAAGAAGCTTGTTAATCATGACAGTCACACTTGTCCTTTAAAGGAAAGGTTAGTGTTTAAATACAAACTTTATTTCAATTTTTGTTATATATAATATAATCTGATTTTTATTATGTGAATATTAATCGTGTAGCTCTAATATGAATGAATCACAAGCTTCTACTACTTTTTCAAGAATGGAACCTATAACAGAAGAGACTCCAAATATTGCATGAACTTTATTGGTTTATTTTCTATGGATTTTGCAAGGTATGTGTCATACATGATTTAAAATAATTTCTGACCCATATCTGTAATTATTGTTCTTTAATACCTTATAGCACATTTGTTAAATTAATCGTTATGTCTTCATTGTTTGTAGGCAAAATAATGATGTACATAAATTTGATGCATGATCTAAAGTTTACAATCGAAAAGTTGGTAAAAGTTGATTTGGTTTACAGTTTATAATTCCAGGTTAGTAGGCAATGATGAAAATTTTATGCATGAATTTTTTTTGGAAGCTAGTAGGCATGGCTTAATAAAGCAGCCCTAGTGACAAATTGAAAATTCCACATTTGACTCACTTATACTTCATTTATTATGCGGCAGTGATGAAAAGTTTATGCATGATTTTGTTTATTCATGACTATATATTCGGCAATTGGTATAGAAAATTTTAATGGGTGGTGTTCAACTTTATGTTCAGTTTGTGTTTGTTTTGAGCTGGGGAGCTGAAATTATTTGGTTTTCACCCTTTTGTTGAATAAAAGTTGTTCTGAGCTTGCCCATTTTCAACTTCATTTTCAAATGCGCTTGTACTGAGCCTACACATTTTGAGCTTCATGTTTAGTTTATGGTGGTGTTAATCTGAGCCTACATGATTTTTGCATCTGAGTCTACAGTTTTCTATTTCTATTGTACTTGTTCTGAGCCTACAAGTTTTTTTGCTGAACTTTTTTATTTGATGATGCCCTGTCTATCCTAAATTCGATGATGTCCTGTCAATTTAAATTACCAGCTTCACCATGTTCAACATACACTCTCCAGGAACATAGCACATACGTACTTGCATCTTTTTTATTTGATGAATCACTATGTGCAGAAATTCAAGAGGAAGAACAAGAAGGTCGTTAGCGGAGAACCGGATATACCTTGAGAACACTCTCCGACAAATGGAATTCTTTACTGTGTTGGTCATGTATGGATTGTAATGAAAATAGTGGAAATTGAAAGTTACTACTAGTTTGTGGTTACAATTGCGTATTTATTTGTTTTGTATAATCTCCATTACGAAGTTTCTGTTGTTTTCATCAATTGGTGTACCTATTGGAGATGAGATGGTTATGTTCAGTTTCTGTTTGTTCTTAGCTTACACAATATGATACTTCATGTTCAGTTTCAGCTATTCTCAGCTGAGCTTACAAAATTTGATACTTCATGTTCAGCTTCTGTTTGTCTTGAGCTTACAAAATTTGATGCTTCATGTTCAGTTTCTGATGTTCTGAGCTGAGCATACACAATTTGATGCTTCATGTTCATTTTCTGTTTGTTCTGAGTTTACACAATTTGATACTTCATGCTCTGTTTCTGTTTGTTCTGAGCTTACAAAATTTGATACTTCATGTTCAGTTTCTGTTTGTTCTGAGCTTACAAAATTTTATACTTCATGATCTGTTTCTGTTTGTTCAGAGCTTACAAAATTTGATACTTCATGCTCTGTTTCTGTTTGTTCTGAGCTTACAAAATTTGATACTTCATGTTCAGTTTCTATTTGTTCTGAGCTTACAAAATTTGATACTTCATGATCTGTTTCTGTTTGTTCAGAGCTTACAAAATTTGATACTTCATGATCTGTTTCTGTTTGTTCAGAGCTTACAAAATTTGATACTTTATGTTCACTTTCTGCGGTTCTGAGCTGAGCTTACAAAATTTGATACTTCATGTTCAGCTTTTGTTTGTCTTGAGCTTACACAATTTGATGCTTCATGTTCAGTTTCTGCTGTTCTGAGCTTAGCTTAAAAAATTTGATACTTCATGTCCAGTTTCTGTTTGTTCTGAGCCTACACAATTTGATACTTCATGTACAGTTTCTGCTGTTCTGAACTTACCCATTTTGTACTTCATGATCAGTTCCTCTTGTTCTGAGCTTACACAATTTTGAGCTGACACATTTTGAGCTTACACATTGAGTATACATCATACCATCGCATGACACCAAAACAATAATGAACTAAATATATGGATGAATTCTGATCATCATAGAATTGCAAGGTAATACAATGTTCTTGACATTTGAAACTTTACCAAAAACTGAAACTTTACAAAAACTTTACAAGGTAATACAATGTTCAATAACGCACAAGTACATCAAAAACTTTACAAGACTTGAAAGTATACAACTTTTATCACCAAATATACAATTTTTTTGCTCCAAATATCAACTGATGTCGAATAGTGAATAGCTCCAAGAAGCACTTCATGCTGAAATCAACCAGAAATCAAAATTAAACAGAGCTCATTTAGCCTGGAAAAGACAAAATATTGAAAAAATATAATCGGCTCAGAACACAAAATATCATTCGACAATTATAGTAGGCTCAGAACACAAAACATTTAGATCATAAACTGTTTCGAAGCAGCAGCAGCATGCTCAGTGTCAACAAACCAATGTGTTAAAAGCACATTTGTGACCACATACCAATTATAACTTTCAACTTCCATTACTTCCATTACAATCCATACATGACCAACACACTAAAACATGATTGACACCAGACCAAACAATTGAAACAAGAGAAACTGAACATGAAGTATCAAAATGTGTAAGATCAGCTCAGAACAACAGAGACTGAACATGAAGTTCAAAATTTGTTAGCTCAAAACAACAGAATCTGAGCATGAGGTTTAAAATTGTGTAAGCTCAGCTCAGGACGACAGAAACCGATCATGTGCAAGTTGCTCATTTACTAAATTTGTAAAGCTCATAAACAACACAGACAGAACATGAAGTCACAAATTTTTGCCAGACCATATCAAACACAAATTGAGGATGAAGTATAAAAATTTTGGCAGCCAAGAACAAGCACAGGCAGAGCATGTGGTATGCAAGATTTGTAATGCTCATAAACAACACAGACAGACACAAACAGATCATGATGTATAAAGCATGAAGTATAAAAATTTTATCAGTCCAGTACAGACACAGACAGATCATGAAGCAAGCAAAATTTGTAAGTTGGGAACAAACACAGACAGAGCATGTAGAATGCAAAATTTGTAATGCTCATAACCAACACACACATAACATGAAGTATCATTTTTTCCCCAGCCCAGAGCTAATACAATCAGAGCATGAAGTCAACTTTAAGTAAGCCCAGAACAAACAGACTTCAAGTTCATGAAGTATCAAATTTTGTTCACTCAGAACAAACATAAAATGAACTCTTTCAACATGGACACGAAGTACCAAAATTTGTGTGCTCAAGACTAACATAAGATTGCCAAGAACTTTCAAACTTGGTTTAGTGTCAGAACAACAGAAACTGAACATGTGGTTGAAATAATACTAGTAGGCTCAGAACACACTATTCATACCTAGGGCTGCATTGTGGGGCCACGCCAACTATGATATGATAGATATACAATCAAGAATAAATACAACAATCTTGAAGTAAATATTCAGATCATAAACTGTTTTGCATCACGGCCTACACCAACAAAGCATTTGAGAGACTCAAAGACCAAAAGGCTTAGATGAGTACCCAACACATACACATCCAACGTCAGTTACTATAAAATCTAGTTTTCTGTTGTTTGGAGCTTACAAATTTTGCATACATCATGCTCTGTTTCTGCAGTTTTGAACTTATTATCAACTGTCTTTAGGAAACAAATAAAAAAACAATAGGGTCAGAACAGACTATCCATAACTAGGGCTGCATTGGGGTGCCGCGCCAACTAGGATATGATAGATATATAATCAAGAATAAATACAACAAATTAAAATAATTATTCAGATCATAAAGTGTTTAGCATCACTGCCTAATATACAGTTTGTTTTTGTATACTTCATGCTCTGTTTGTGTTTGTTCTGGGCTAACAAAAATTGATACTTCATGTTCTGTCTATGTTGGTTCGAGCTTATCATCAACTGTGCAGATCATATATAGAGTAAGTCTATTAAGAGCTTGGGAACTGAATGCCTTATCGGGAGCGGGGGGGGTTTTAGCCAATCCTTCGCGATTGTATGCGATGGAACGACTCATATTTGATACTGCTTATCTTCAGAATGTTTGGGGGTAAAAGGGGTAAAATCAAATACCCCTATCTCTTATCTTCTCACAATCAATCGGCCAAGCTCACATAATAGACTTACTCATGAATATATATAAACTAAAGAAAACCAATAGGCTCAGAAAACACTAATCATAAGTAGGGCTGCATTGGGGTGTCATGCCAACTAGAATATGATAGATATATAATCAAGAATACTTAAAACAGGATTGA
>CM030359.1:350464740-350666021 GCA_017893485.1 Hemerocallis citrina
TCTCTCTCTCACCTTTGAAACACTCGGCACAATCCACTCTTGAAGTTGAATAATGATAACAAATCACCTCTTGATTACACAAATTGATTCTAACCCTAGAGTTTATGGCCATATATATAGCCTCCAAGTAAACCCTAAAAGATAAACACAAATCTAGCAATTGGGCCTTTAAACTCGTAAGCCTAAAAACAATCAGCCACCGAAGTCGGTCGACCGCACCCCCAAGGTCGGTCGACCGCAACGTGTAAGTCCAGACCCAAGAGCCGATCGGTCGACTGCACTCCCAAGTTCGGTCGACCGTCCTCTCCTCTGTTGGATCTTTATACTCGAAGAACTCTCAGCAGACTAGGTTGGTCGACCGCAACTCTCCAGGCTACATTCTTCTACTCGTTGCTTGTCTTCTCTTGCTTCTTTGTCTCATCTTCTTCTCCAATTTCAATTACTCAGTGCTTACGTTTATTTGAGGCGAAACCCTAACAAACGGAGGCTACTGAGTCGCTGACGAGTTGGAGTCAACGGAGAACGGAGGTCGCTGACGTCATGGGAGGGGCAACTGACTGGCGACTTGGCGAGGGCAGACGGGCAGTGGTGACTTGTCGTGGGACTGTGGTAGTGGCGACTGGCGATTGTCGGACTGTCGTCACTATCGCTGACGATGGCGATGGCCGACGGCGACGGGGAGGGCAGGCAGGCGAGTCGCGATGCCCGATGGTTCGACGAGGACGAGGATTAGAAGAGAGAGAATGGGCGATTGGGCGAGGCTTAGAACTTAGAAGAGAGAGAGACTCGACACCTGTGGTCAAGTCGCCGATGTGGTGAGGACTGAGGGCTCGACGGCGACTCGGCAAGCGGCGGAGCGGGCGGGGATTTGAAGAGTCAAGAGAGAGAAGAGCGAGGGCGAGACGGGAGAGAGAGTCACAGAAACTTGGAAGTTGGGAGAGAGAGTCAGAGGCAATATTTATTGGAATTTGTAAATGAAAGAGTAATGTTCAGTTGGGAAACCCGAAGGCTCTAAGAGTCTAAGAGGCCTTTTCTGATTTCTCAAAGAGGACAAGTCACAGACTCTACGAGGCCTTTTGGAAAACCAAAAGGCAATATTTTTTGGAAATTAAAGAGACAGCCAGTACTTTAAAAGGCCTTTTCACTAGTTATAAAAAAAATAAAAATGGAAGGCCTAAAGCCCTTGCTTTGGTCGCTTGGGCCTTGGGCCGGCTCTGAGAGAGATAGGGTTAGAATTTGAAGGGATCTGGAAGAACAAAGCAACTAGGGTTTTAGGTGGTCAGGGATGAAGGCAGAAGTAGTAGGAGATGGGTCTGTGTTATGGCCCCGATCTGATTGAGCGATGGATCGCCGTAACTCCTAATAACATCCATGAATCAGTTAAGAAAAAGAGAGAAAACAGTAGGAGGAAGAAGAAGAACAAGGAGAAGGCAGAACAAGTAGATAGAAGCTTAAATCATATTCATTCATAATCCCCAAATGAAATTACAGTAGGGTATTTGTAACATCTAAGCCCGTGCACCATCCGTAAACTAGTAGAAGGATTTTATTACAAAATGGCTCCTAATTTTGCAAATAAATCCCTGCAAGAAAGATAATTTCTAAAGGACTGATACGTTAAAAGAAACAGTTCTTAAAAGAACTGTATCAATCCTTCCCCCTTCAAAAGGAGCTTCCAAATTCTTTTGAAAATTTGGGAAGCGACTGTAAACTCTATTCAATTGCACCAATTCAAGAAATGGAATAAGGTCCACAACTGAAATGTCATAGTCTTCAAGTTTCCAGGACCTAATGGGCTGAGCATTTTCAGGCTGAAGGGTAATTTCTAAAGCATGTGCACTGATGTATATAATCTGTGTAGGATCTCTGTTCAGCTTAGACTCCAATGCTTCCCATTGACATTTTTGGTTGCAGGTCTTGATTGCTTAGCTTTAATAACACCTTTCTGATCAAGCTTGTCAGTGATTGGATCAACATACACACTCGACTGATCTAAATATATAACTATTTCATAGTACTTGCTGAGATGTTCCAAGAAGGTATCAACACTAAAAGACTAATCTAAAAACATTTCCAAATTATCGATAAGAGAGAAGCTGACCCCAAAGACTGGCTTAACATGGCCTTCCAAAGCAAAAATGCTTCTGCCAGTGCAAAGGTCCCAGACATGAGTAAGTGCATCAAGGCCACAGGGTGCAACTAAAGATCCATCAGGATGAAAACTTATCCCATATACGTTCCTGCTATGACCTTTCATAGTTGCAATTGTTGTTACTTGTGGCATGCTCCATATCTTGGCAATTACTGTTTTCACACCCTGCAAAATATGAGTGTCATGGAGTTGTGCAAGCTCTGAACATTGAGAAGGAATAGTCTCTGTCAAGAACCTTTGAACTTTACGTTGGAGATTTGGAAGTTCTCCTACTAACTCAGAATGTTTCCTCCTAAGGGAATGAATACCATGATGAATGTGAGCTTCACCTGATGAAATTCGGGGTTTAAGCATTGAGAGAATAGCCTGGTGCTTAGCATTCTCCAGTTCTTGGCTTCTCACAGTAGCCTCTTGTTCTCTATCAAAGGTTTCATGCTCCTTCGTAACAGTGCTATCATGCCATAAGTTAATAACAACATCTGTACCACCAGTAGCACAGAGAAGGCCTTGGTTAGTAGGCAACATAATAGCTGATGTAAATCCCCTTTCGGCATCATCCTTATCTGAAGTATGCGTTGAATCTGAAGCTTGTCGCTTATATATGCATCTACCGCCTTCAGAATGACTACCAACCGTGCTTGAAGCAACACCTCCTCCAGGATCATAGATATGACAGAGCCTCACAAGCAGCTTCAAGTAGCAGCTTATGGCATAAGTCCTCCCATCACTGTCCCACATAACACATGACTTACAAACTTCCATTACTTTTGCAATTACAGATTTGAATAAAGATTGATAGCTCTCGTCGTCAATTCCATCATCCAAGGGGACATTTACAACATAATATTCCCCTCTCATTCTAGCAAGCTGTTCGGCATATCAGCTTCAGTTGGGCTTATGAAGTGTGCATCCCTATCCGGTGTATGAGAACCATTTGTCATCTGGAGATTCCCAGCCCCACTAGCAGGGTTAGCATCGCCCGCTTTACCATTTCCAGAACTCAGTGGTTTAGATGCATTATCAGCAATAATTGAAGCACTATTTGAAGTCTGTTCGGCATTCACATGATGCGCGGGGGACTTGGACTCCTGGAAGAGGTTTCCCACACTTAATATAAATGCTTGGTGTTCATTTTCCACCAAATCAAAACCAATCTGAGATGCCAAGAGGGTATCATCCTCACTGTCAAATAGCAAAAGCTTCACCAATATGCTGGCTACAGGCTTAGGTTCATTAAGAAACATGAGGCATTAGCCGATGCTCAAGTAATCAGGAGAAGGATGTCTCTGATATACGTTAACAAGAAGACGAAGCACCTCACAGCGACATTCCCTATGGTTCACAAGGGAATAAGAAAGGTTAATGCAATGAGAAATGGCACCATGCACATTATTGCTACAGTTAATTGCTTCCTTAAGCTTATCCCATCTCCTACACACAACAACCATCCACATAGCCTGTTGATATTTCCCATCCAATATACACTTATCTAGCATTCTTTCTACTATTGCTTCCAATCTAGGGTCCAAAACATTCTCTTCTTCACGGTACTTCTGTAAACCAGATGAGCTTCCACCATACTCTTTGATCCCAACATGATTTATTGCAGTATTAACTTGCTTTATATCACTCAAATGAAACATAGAATCACTTTGCCTAGTATCATACTGCATGCTTAATTCTGTTCTGTCAACTACTCTTTGATCACCTTGGGCACTTGCATCCCCCAACACTTGAACTACATCCTCAGAAACAACATCAACTTGAGTAGGTGAAACTCCTTGACTACCCAACATCTTTACAAGAAGAAAGTCTCTCGGAGTCAAACCCAATTCAAAGTCTTCATTAGTCAAACAAATGGGGCACAAATGGTAGTCTAAGAGTTTGTTGCAGTGGTAGTGATCATCGGTACAATTGAAGAGACAACGATTGCAGTGGTATTCCAGCACCTCAAATTTTCTCTCATCATCCTCTATGTAACTGTAACTAACAAATTTAATCTCAACTCTGATTCTTCACGATTAAAACAACCGATGCACAAATAATAATCTCGCAACTGGTTGTTTTTATACCTTTTGTAGAAGCAATCAACCAGACAAATATCACAATAGTAATCTAGCACCGTTTTTCAGAGGTGATTTGGGTTGACGAAATCGAAGAAGCATTTGGTCGAACACTTGATGAGCGGTTGGAGTTCAGGAAAATAGGGTTGAAATCTTGTGAATTCATAGTCTGTTTCTCTAGAGAATTTTGTCGAACGGCAGGCGGGTTGCTGGATTGTGCGGAAGAACCAACAAGAAATGAAGAGGTGGAAGTGGTGGTAGCGGTAGCCGTAGTTGTCCCGAAACCCAAACCATCAAAAGCATAAGGATCTTGGATTGCGGGTGGACTTCCTTTTCCATAGGGATTGTGATGAGGAGGGGCTGCAGTTGAGTAGCTAGTGTGAGGAGGTGAGTAGAGGTAGTTGTCGAGGGTGATTGAAGTGGAATTTGAAGAGGGAGAATATGGAGTGGATGTTGTTGCCGATGATTCGAAAAGAGGGCAAAGACTAGGGTTCAGGTTCAGCAACTTGTAGTGCTGAGGTTGAGGATTTTGAAGTATCGGTGGAGGGTAGTAAGATGGATTTTGAAGACTTGGGTGGTTGATCGACTGAGGGAAGAAGTCAAGGGAGGCGGCGGCGCTACTGTTGATGGCGGATGTCGGAGGGGGGTGAGTCGAGTTTGTCGATGGGGTCGACGGGAAGTTTGGATATGGCAGCTTTGGGAAAGGAGCTAGCTCTGATACCATTGTTACGACCCCGATCCGATTAAACAATGGATCGCCGTAACTCCTAATAACATCCATGAATCTGTTAAGAAAAAGAGAGAAAACAGTAGGAGGAAGAAGAAGAACAAGGAGAAGGAAGACGAAGTATATAGAAGCTTAAATCATATTCATTCATAATCCGCAAATGAAATTACAGTAGGGTATTTGTAACATCTAAGCCCGTGCACCATCCGTAAACTAGTAGAAGGATTTTATTACAAAATGACTCCTAATTTTGCAAATAAACCCCTGCAAGAAAGATAATCTCTAAAGGACTGATACATAAAAAGATATAGTTCTTAGAAGAACTGTATGAGTTTGAGGTTGTTGTACTTGAAGAGGAAGAAGAAGAGAAGTTGGATGTGCTTATTATTGTTGATGCCACAGTTGAGTTTGTCAAGGTTGAGTTCGGGAAGGGAAGGGACGCCGACTGGATGTTGGCGTCGGGAAGGTAAGTGGTCGTTTGGGGATGTTGACGTCCGGATGTTTTGGAGTAGGGAAGATGAGGCAGTTGGAAAAACAGACAGAACTCCACCTCGAGCTGTGTATCTACAACCCCGTGCATTAAGAGTTCCCAAGGAAATCAGATTCCGTTTCAGCAGAGGAATATGGAAAACATCCTTTTAAGTAAAAGTCTTTAGACTTGGCATCTTTAACTCCACAGTCCCCTCACTTACTACTTCACAAATGTCCCTAGTTCCCGCTGTCACACAACATCTTGTAGTAGACTTATAAGTAGAAAACAACTCTCTCTCGGAGAAAATATGAGAAGAACTCCCTAAGTCAAGAAACCAACTAGAATTCATTTCTAAAGAATTTGAAACAAGAAAACACGAATCACTTGAATTAAAGGCACTAACCACATTAGCGGCTGAATTCCCATTTTGGCACTCTCATGATTCTGTAATTTCCAATAGTTTTTCTTGATATACCATGGCCTCTTGTAATATCGGCAACGGATTGAATCCTTTTGCAAAGCACTTTTTCTTCTCTCTGAAGGACCATCCACTGCTAGACAACTTGTGGGAATAGACGGTGATTTCTGAGTCTCCTTCCTAAATTGATTTTCCTTCAATGCTTTGATTACACCATCTACCGAAATACTCTCCTTGGCAGATCTACCGTGTAGCATGGTAGATCAAAGGCTCGTACAAATTCGGTAGTGAATATATTAGGTTGAAAGCTTTATCTTTCTCACACACATCCGCATTGATCGCCTTAAGTTCAGATAATATCTTAATAAACCCTGTAATGTGGTCTTGGAGATCGGTACCTTCCTTCATAGATAAATGGAATAACTTCCTCTTCCAATGCATTCGATCTAATAACAACGAACCAGAGTAGTCAGCTATGAGTTTTTCCCACAAAATCGCCGCATTAGTTTCTTCAAGAAATCTGTACTTGACCTCATCCGCCAATGATAGTCGGATCCGACTTATGGCTCTTTCACGAATATCTTCCCAACCGTCATCCTTCATGTTAGTTGACTTTTCTTTCTTCTTAACGACTGACTGCAAACGTTCTTGAACAAGGACATCATACATGTCAGTCTTCCAAAGATTGAAATTGATCTTTCCATCGAACTGCTTGATCTTCAAAATTTTGTGGCCTATCATCTTAACCAAGGAACTCGGCAACCTGAAGCTCTAATACCAGTTGTTGTGATTGGGGCATCAACCAACACCCGTTGTCGCAGCAGAACTAAATAGAGCAATGAGGAAATCGAAGTAGATGAGAAAAATCAATTGAGCAAGCAAGTAGATCCACCAATCTAACACAAACACAACGATGACTTATCCCGGTCCAACAAGATTGGTAGACCGTCCTCCTCTTGGCCAAACCCAGTGCAACTGCGGTCGGGTATGTGGTCGGGGGTGCGGTCAACCGCAACTTGGAACAGTCGACTGCAACTATGCCTGCACTATTGCTACTCTATTTTCTTCTACTTTCTTCGACGCTTCGACCTTCGTGCTTCATCTTACATTCTTCTAATATGAACCACGAGTATTCAAGACACATTCCTAACACTTGTGTCGTCTATAGTTAAATAATATCTCGGTTATTTCTTCCATAAATTAAATTCCCTTAACCGGGACAAATTGTGTATGCTATTATATTTGGTGTGATGTACATTTGCTTGGTCGTTCGTTGCGACCGGTTGTCTCTACTTCCACTGTGCAGAATATTCCCAACAACTGGTATCATATCTCTTTTGAAGTTATATGGAGTTCCTTGGTGAAGATGACAGGTCATATTTTTTTCGAAGATCAAGTAGTTTGACATATAGATTAAACTTTAATCTGTATAAGGTGGAAATGTACGACGTATTGGTTTAACAAGGCCTGCATATTGCTCTAGAAGGAGATAAAGAGAATTCGGACAAACTGAAAAAGTTGGACAGCATGGTCTAGGATAAGTGGGATAAGATTTTTTAAAACTTTGAGTTTAATCCAGCTGTTATTGGTATTGAAGTCAAGTGCAACATCCTTGAGAAGAAAAGTGTAGCGAGTTTGTGAGAGATACTCATAATTGACTATTCGAGATCATTGTTACTAGATCAGATGTACTAGAAGAGAAAACTATTTATTTCTAAATGAAGAAATATATTGCTCCTCATGATCATATAGTGATATACAGCAAGGTGTTATCCAAGTTGAATGTGATGAACGCATCTGAACTCAGTGAAGAGGATACAACTTTCAACTTGATATATTCATTGCCATATATGTACGAGCATTTGATAACCACTATGTTACATTAGAAATTTGCCAAGGAGAAGCTCTCGATGGCTGGTGTAATCAAGGGCATGAAGGAGCATGACTCAAAAAATGAAATTCAAGAATCAAGGTCTATTTCTTTGAGTTGCTTAGCGGTGGAAGGAACTTCAATTGGAAAAGAACTTGCACTTAAAGGAGGGGTCCATTACCACTTTTGCAGTGAGAAAGAGCATTACTAGAGAGAGTGTCGCATGTTTTTGTGTCGGGGGTGCCAACATAGTCAACGTCGCTAAGTTAGGTGCTTCAATTTTTTTCTTGTTTCAATTTCTAAAGTTGTGCATTCTGATTGGTATCTTGATTCGAGCGCAGTTCTTCTCATATTTATTCTGAGAGGATGATATTTGCTACTTAAAGTCTACAACAAGTCATTTTTTTAGGATGGAGACTGATGAGAGTTGTGATGTGGTGGGTGAGCGAACAGTTGAGTTGGAGATGTGAGACCGAAAGGGATTCACATTACAGAAGGTCATGCATGTTCATTTCTTGAAACAAAACCTAATATCTTTGAAACCTCTAGAAGCTCGAGGTGAAGTTCTATCGGTTTGGAAAGGTCATCATAAGTTGATGAAGGGAAATGGGGGTTTTCAACACAACCTCTACAAGCTTAATAAGAACGAGAAATATTGGTCAAGTGTTTCAAAGCCCAACATTCCTAAAACAGCTAATCCGTCGCCACTAGAATCACTAAAGCGATATCATGATGTTTGAATATCGTCAAAAGGTGATATCATGATGTTTGAATATTGTCAAAAGGTGGAGGTTGCCTCGAGGTAGGTGGAGTTCGTACGGAGGATGACATCTTTGTGTTGACACCTACTACAATTGGAAAAATAATATGTGAAGGTAAATTTGTCATGCAGACAAAACCAATGAATGTTGTTTACAAAGGGATCAAGAGAAGAATTTAGAAGAAATAAATCACAGGTTGGAAGCACTTCATCTGCAATCCATGGTGTAGATTGTTGGGCTTATGTCTTGCATACTTAGTCATGAATAGAGTTGAAGAGGAGAATGTGAAGTTGTAAAAAGAAATGAAGCAAAACTAGCGAAGAAAATGGTTGTTGTTTGTTACGTGGAGGCTGAGGGTCGACTGCAATTGCTCTCGACTTGGATTTTACCAATGCAGTCATTGCCACTTTGGGCAGTTGACTGATAGCGACGGCTTATCATTTTTGGGCTGAAACTGTAGGGATTTGTTTAGGCCCAATTTGTTCTCCAAGTTACATAGTATAACTCTTATTACATGACTATTTTTTCACACTTATCAGATAGTGAAGGTTCACAATTCCGACCTAGGATTCTTTTATATCTCTATAGATAATTGCATCGACCTTCATGAGAGGTAGTACTTCTACTGAGAGATTTCCATCGTAAATAGTAGATTATCTTCTAGTAAGGCATGCGAGATAAATTCTTTGTGAGAGTATCGTAACTCTTATGTCGTTTCTAGTTAAATAATATCTTGGTTATTTCTCCCCCGGACTAGGTTAGCCGAATGGGGACAAATTGTGTATGCTTTGTGTTTGGTGTGGTCTACATTTACTTGGTTATTCGTTGTGATTGATTGTTGTCTCTGCTCTACTTCTGCTGCGCTAAATTTTCCCATCATAAATGGTAGCATCGCTCATAAATTAGTTCTTTTCTTTCCGAAACAAAGTTTACAGGTTAAAAAAAAAAATTATTTCAAGGGAGATTTTGAGAATAGCCTAATAATTAAGGGGAGTAGTTTTAAATTTAGCCGCATCCTTAATAATCACCTATACTAATTTGGGGTTTTAACACGTACGACCCTAAAAAATATGCTAATATCATATATACCCTTCAAAAATGTGTATTTTCATATATACCACTAACAATATGAGCTCATTTCTTATTTACCCCTAAAAATTTCTTCAAACTACGTTTATTTGGAATTTATAAGATTCGTGGAGAATTTGGCTAGAAAACATGATGAAGAATATGAAATTACAAAGATGTATTGTAAATTTGTCCGTTTATTAAGAAAACTGAAGAGAAGTTGAGAAGGGCTGATGTGTTTCCGTTGGTTTTATAGTCGATTGAGTTCATAAAAAGTAAGAAGCAGCAGCTTGACTGTGGAGGAAAGGTATTTCAGTCATTTTAAATAAATCTATTTAATATAATTGTATGTTTCATACATTTTTATATTTTAAAAGTAGTTTTAACTTAAGGGGTAACTAAGAGGTTGAACACACATTGTTAGGGATAAATGTGAAAAAACACACTTGTGAGCGGTATATGTGATACTCACATATTTGTTAGAGACATATATGTCAAAAACCCTACTAATTTACACTCACTTATCATAACCCATCCCTAAATCTTCCCCAAAACAAAGTAACTGAACCCCAAATTTAGTGTTCTTCACAAGATGGCAGAAAATTAAACAATGTTAGGATCTACAATGAGGTAGGTTATTTTTTATTTAAAAGCATTATACTATTAAAAGTCCCTAATCAATTGATTTTTTTTAATGTATGTCAATTTTCAAAACTATTTGCTGAAAGAGGACAGTTGCCAAACTATTTGTGCTCAGGGACTCAACAACTAGACTCACCGTTCCCAAAGGCGATGTTAGTTATTTCGTGCTCACCGTTGAGACACGACGAGTGTATTTTTTTGTGTGTGAGACAGTTGCCGTTCCCAACGACGAGTTTAGTTCAAAATTTTCAAACAAGGCTCGCCGTTTCCAACGGCGTGGAGATTTATACTAGACTTGCTGTTGGGAACGGCGAGTTTAGTTCAAAAATATTTTGTATGGAGTGTTTTTTTTCCAAAAATTCACTAAGTCCAATAGAGAGTTTCACTCTCTGTAAAACTTTCTATATCCTCGCCGTTCTCAACTGTGAGTTTAGTATAAAGAACTGTTGGATATATATGTATATTCTCATTATATGAATAATTTTATGTGTAATATTATTCTATGGGTAACACGTGTTACATGTACTAATTGTATGGATATCGGACTGCGGGTTAAGTGGGTTGAGATCCCAGTACCCAAACCAGTATTTATCCTATAAATACTGGCTTGTGATAGTAGTCTAGGTATTCCAATCTTGATACCTAGGGTAAATATCTCAAGATTGTTAGAGATTATGAGAGATAATAACAATAAAATTTAGGGTTAATATCCTAGACTAAGGTGTTTCAAAACGTACTTTCATTCACTATACCCTATAAATACTGGCTTGTGATAGTAGTCTAGATATTCCAATCTTGATACCTAGGATAAATATCTTGAGATATTTAAATTTAATTTTGAGATTAAGAGAGAGAGAGTTTAACGCAATCGATCATCGGACTCAGTCGCCGGTGCCGACACCGCGCTGCCGCTGCCGCTCTCTCCGTCGCCACCAGCGCAACCCCACCGCAAGGAGCGACCCCCTACTTCGACCTCCTTCTTCTTCTTCCCAAGAACACAACAACAAATAGATCGGATTAGACCAGATTTGATTTTTTTGGTTGGTTCAATTCGGTGTTTCGTGTTCGGATCCAAAGAAGGTATCTTGCTGTTGTGCTACTTTGACTTCAGATCTGAATTGTTAAGTGTTTGGATTTGGTGTTCTGTGTTCGTGTTGAAGAGGGGATCAAAGGTGTTTGGGTAGACTAAGATCTGACCGAAATACAAGTATTTCATTGGTTGAGATTTGTGTGTTGTGTGTTCGGCATTTGGGATCGGATCCTTGGTGCTCTTGGGATTGATCAAATACAGAATTTTGATTGGGTGTTTAGTGTCATACCCCGCAAAATAGCATATAGCTATTTTGCATCATAATCCGTGCACAGTTGAGAATTGCACGCGATTATATATTTTCTAATAATAATTGATTTTAATTGAGAAATTTCAGGTATATTAGTTATTTTGAATTCGATGAGGTATATTCGAGATATCTTCTCAATTAAATTGTGTGTATTGTCCTGATTATTTCGACAAGATAATATTTGGGACAAATAGTATTTTTATAAAATACATTCTTATATTCTGCAAATAAATATTTTGTTTGTAAGCATGTATATATATCTGTATGTATATTTTGACTGAATTGTATATGATATATATGTATGGATACTTGTATGCATTTTACATGTATATGTATATGTATATATTAATATGTATATATATTTGTATGTATACATATGTAATTGAATTGTACTAAAGTGGATTGTACATATGCACACATATGTATAATTGGAGTGTGTGTGTGTGTGTGTGTGTGTGTGTGTGTGTGTGTGTGTGTGTGTGTGTGTGTCTATATATATATATATATATATATATATTGTGTGTGTGTGTGTGTGTGTGTGTGTGTGTGTGTGTGTGTGTGTGTGTCTATATATATATATATATATATATATATATATATATATATATATATATATATATATATATATATATATATACTGTATGGGTGTACAAGAGACTCACACCACACCTAATAAAAATCCCCCCAACTCTATTTCCCTTCCCCATTTCCTTCTCTTCATCCTCTACCGACCTATCCTCTTCCCCATCTCCATGCCACCGAAACCCAATTTCCCCCATGGCCGAAAACCAAATCCCCTTAATCTCCATCTCATTTTTCATCCAAAATCTCCACCTCCATCTTCTTCTACTTCTCTTACTTCTCCTATTATCAAGAAAGAGAGAAAGAGAGTTTTATTTTCTCTTGTGAGTTGAAGAGGAAAGCACTAGGAGGAGATGGAGAAGAAACTGCAAAGTAGGAGAAGCTAGAAGCAAGGAGTTCTCTTGCAAACCAAAGATGTGGGTGATCTCTAAAACTCTAACTTAGTATATTTTTTTTGGGTGTAAAATTTGTATTTACTAGTATCTAAGAATTTGGTTACCATGTATGAGTATGTGACTTGCTAAGATAAGATGAATTTGTATGGTAGAACAACTCTTACCATGATTTTTGTTAGAAGAGCATGTATGAGATATGTGAGTTTGAGGTTTTCTAGTACACAAACGGCTTGAAATTTTGGACTAAAATTTTTAGGACTTGTTGCGCTATGGATCTATAGAAAACATGAATTTTTTCATAATATTTGGAGGTCATTTAGTTACCCAAACACTAATTCCATTTTCAGACAGAGACAAGCTGAAAAGCTGTTGTTTTGTGAGAATTTGACATGTCTTTCAAAAATTGTAACACAGTATTGGTAGGATATTTTAAGCTAAAACTTTTTCTGGATGCTCTTGTATGTGTTTAAAACCATATTCTCAAATTTCACATTTTTCTGAGATTGTTTGATGCCTAAAAAAATTTCTAAGTTACAACTGGTCTGGAAGTTAGAAGCTGAAACTGTCTATTTTGAGAATGAAGTTCATCTGTTCACAACTACTTGTGTGTATATGATATCGCAATAAAATTTCTGTAGTAGCTTTTAGTATGAGTCTAAGTCATGATTATCAAATTTTAGGATTTTTAGTTAGCATTTGATGAAGTTACAAAAATAAATTGTATATGGAGGTAAAGATCTTGTCTGAAAAGCAGTAGAATTTTTATGCTATGTTTGAAGAGTCATAACTCCCTGTGTATTATGAATTTAGATGCAATTTTTTAACACAATGGAATGGTATATGTTTAGTTTCAGAATCTCAAATTTCATAAGCTTTGGACTTAGGGTTGAATTGTTATTGAATTTTAAAGTAGACCAGATTCAACTTTAGCTCAAGTTAACTTGCCTGTGAATATGTGTAATTCTTGAATTATGTGTTAAGAATTTGGAAAAATGATCAACTAGAGATTTGTAGTAGAGATTCATAGCCTTTCAAAATATTTGGAATCATGCAATTCCAGTTTGTGTAGCAAAAGTTATGATTTTCCTAAGATTGGGGTAGACTCAGTCTTAGTCGAGACCCCGTTTGTTAAATGAATCAATTTTCTCTGTATGTGCACCTGATAGAAATTGGAGTTTTTGAGGACTTTAATGGATGAATCTGAGGATGTGTTCAAGTAGGAAGTTGTAGTAGACACTCCCACCTTTTCATATAATCTAGAATCAAGTAATTCGACAAGTAAACACGTTTTTATGTTGATGGCAAGATACAGCAAGCGTATGAAGAAATGCACAACTGAGAATGTATAAGAATTGTTTAGCCTCTAGATAGCTGATTTTGAAGAAATAGTTAACTAGAGACCTGTAGTATAGGGTCTTAGCTTTCCAGAATGGGTAATATCATACAATTCTGATTTATATTGTGGAAGTTATGGATGTTACAAGTTCAGTAACCTGCTGCCTTGATTGACTTCAAGCATATGTTAAATCAGGGAACTAGAGCTCTATAAGAAAATTGAAGGAGTTGTCAACTAGGGAATTATAGTAGAGCTTCCTACCCTTCTAGAAAACCTAATTTGTTGGATTCCGATGAGCATAGCTTGGGTTGCAGCAGCTGCTATATCTTGAACTGCTTATTATGGGAAGATTGATATGGAAATCTCTGCATACCGCAGTGTGGTGATTGTAAGCTAATTGAGCCTTAAGATGCTTTTAACACTTCATTTAGAACTTAGACAAGATTCATGTGCTTAGTACTCATGGTGGACACGTGAGTAAGTTAGGAAAGTAGTTATGGTCAGTTTGTTGTAATTGTGGTGCCGTAGCTAGTATAGTTTGTGGTTAGTATAGGGTTGTTGATACCCTAAGACTATCAACCCAGTTGGCAAGTATTGTGATTGATTTATTTTCCACCTCAAGAGATAGTGGAGTTCCTGTGTGCCTCCAGACCGTTTACCGAGAGAAGCTTGACCGCGGGCCGGAATACTGGATGAGATTCGAGATGGAGGTGGTGGCGACTGATGGAGATCGAATCGCCGGTGTTTGGGGTTGATAGGCTAGTTTTCTACCTCGTCTATAATGTGTTGATGCCTAGGTCTGTCAATGACTGGATATTAGTAAATTGTGTGTGTTTCACCTCTATTGCCAAGTATGAGGCACTCTCTTGGGTACCGTTGTATTGCTCGCTGAGGGTCACGGATCAGGGACGTTAGGTCGAAGACCTACAGAGGTGTTGGCAGTCGATGAATGTCGGTTCGCCGTGATTATTTTTTTTTTTGACAGAACCGGTTGGGCTCATCGTTCTTTAGATACTATGTATGATTTGACAACTCGCATGTTTTAGCAACCAATGTTATTTCATATTGTATTTCTTTACTTTTCGCTTGAAGACCGAGTTGATGTTAGGGGTGATACCCTATAATCCGACTTGTTCTAAAAGCCAGCACTAGGCGGTGATAACCAGGGTTGTCTCTTCCTATCATTAGGGATACGTGCTATTGTGCGTATCTCGTACTGTTGATTCCTGAAGTGTCGTGGTAAGAACGGGAGGTTCCTGTCGAATAGGGGGTTTAGTCCTTCAAGGCCGTCATGTTCTTATATTGAGTGGACACGAACGGACCATGGGGCTGCTGTCCCATGGATCTTCGGTGCCATAGATATGCGGTAGTGTATCTGTAAGATCTTCACGACATTTGGTGTGATCCAGATTGATTTGGGGCACTAGTGGCAAACACCACTGTGTTTAGCAGTGATAACTGCAGGATTCACCAGCCACGATTGTATCTATCAGGAACAGGTTGAGTACAATAGTAGAATATATTTGCATGGTGAGGGTTCGGAACCCTGAAACTGGGGGAAATGGCTTGATTTGGAACGTATGTAGTATGGGATGCATGCGTATCCAGAGTCTTGCTGACATTAGACTAAGTACATCGGTTATTTGTTCATTGTGTACTATGCATTAGACTTCAGGTCATGGCACACACTGACAC
Source organism: Hemerocallis citrina (assembly GCA_017893485.1). Taxonomy (NCBI): domain Eukaryota; kingdom Viridiplantae; phylum Streptophyta; class Magnoliopsida; order Asparagales; family Asphodelaceae; genus Hemerocallis; species Hemerocallis citrina. The sequence continues at coordinate 350,480,262 of CM030359.1, forward strand.
TAGAAAATTAGGATGCACGTTTCTATTTTCATTAAAGGTTGGTTGTGTTTGCTAGTTGGTGTAACGCCTTCGCCCCAAGCTCAGACAATTTATACAATTTATCAGACAAATTATTTATAGTTAGTACAACTCCCCAACACAGGCTGCCTCTCAAAAGGTGGTTAACCGTATTGGTGACTCATGATCATAGGCTATATTATCTAGTTATTTATTTATTTTTTGTGTGATTCCTTATATGGGACTAATATTAAAAATTTTCTCCTCTCTCTTTACCCCGTGAATAGTAGAACCCCCATCCCGTCCATGTCAGCAAGAGCAGATCTCTATTTCTCCTTCACAATCTCGGGTGGCCCCACTTCTGTTGCTGATGTCATCACACGCCAGCAGGGGAAACAACAAACCTGCTGTTTTCCTTCCTTCCTCGTGGGCCCCCACCCCCTCATTCATTAATTCTAAACAACCACCCCATAGAAGAATCTATAGGTCACACCCCCAATTCATATATATATATATATATATATATATATATATATATATATATATATATATATATATATATATATATATATATATATATTATACTTATTGAAATTACGGGGTGTTACAGTTGGAGATCGCTATTTTCTTATCAGCATTGCGTTAGTAGAATTACTGATGTGCCCACTCAATTAGGTGCTGGAAACCGAAATCAGGAACGCGGGCAACCAAATGGAGCGGTGTACTTACTAACTATTCAAGCAGGTGCAGAAATATCAGAGTAGTGCAACAGAAGGCTTAAGCCGAGGGGCAAGTCCTAGTAAAACAGATCGACCACTCAGCGGAGGTTCGATAGTGACCAGTCGATTACCAATCTGGAAGACAGCTGATTGCTTTACAAGTGGAGTCTATAAATATTTATAAAAAAAGTTGTAATGAGTCATTGTAATTTGTATTCCTTGTTCAGGAACAACATACATTTGTAATGAATGATGTAATAACTTATTTGGCAATAAATTTTTTTTTAAATTTCTGTGTTATTTACTGTGTTGAGATGCATTTGAAGGCAAAGATTTTGGTTATGTCATGGATGTCCGATAACGGGGATCCGGGGCATTACATTTAGTTGGTGTTTCGTGTTTGGAGAGAAGACTGTATCTACTGCTGTGTTCTTCCAATTCAGATCTAACCCTCCACTACTCCTTGATTCTCATCAAGATTTGGTCCACTCTAAACTTTAAGATCTGTGTTGATTTATTTAATTTTGTTTTTCTGTATTATTATTATGTAGTTTTATAGAAAAACCCTTTCAGTTACTGAAATTACGCTAGTAGTAATTATTCAGAATAAACCGTCTAGATTTTGGAATTTACTATTTATTCCTATAAGATGGAAAAACTTAATCGCGTGTACAAGATTCAGAAACTAGAAATATTTGATAGTTCTGAATTTAACAGTCAGAAGAGGAAAGCACAAAATGAGATGTTGATAAAATTTTTGGAGATAGTGCGGGCGGTGAGGATGTTGTTTGGACTAGATCTAAATTTGATTGGACTGGATCAGATCTAAAATTAAAGATAAGTTCTTGTCCCGCCTCGCTTCCCATTATACGGAAACACAGGCACGTAACTGAGGCCCAGCGAATAATATAAGTTTCCAAACTTACATCATCCATAAGTTGTACAATGTAAACTCAACAATATGAAATGTAATCACACCACACAAGAAAGAAATAATCACATAAACATAAATGATCCACAAAATGTCTCATACATAACCAACATCTGAAAATAAAATAACTTCGGGTCACCAAAGCCCGGTACAATGTGCGATAATAACAATACTGAAAATAAAATAAACATGATAATTGCAAGATAATTATTGAAGACTAATGGTTCAACTCCATTCTCTAGCGAACTTAATCGGTAAGTCCTTCTAGCAATACTTCTCCTGTACCTGTAGGTTCAACATCTCGAGTTGGGAAAAGATAAATACCCGTTAGAGTAAGCAACGGGCCGCAAGTAGTGTAAGCAAAAAGGGAACAAGAACAATGATATAACAAAGAACAAGAATTATGAATGCAGGAAAACAATCATGTAACAGAATAAAATGCAAATATATAAATGGGGATCATGTAAATTGACTCATAAAAAAGGAATTGTATAACTTGAAACATGAGGCAGGTAAATGGAACTTCAATATGCATTAAGTCGATGACAGGGAAATCATGCAACGGTAACATGTCATGTATACAGCAATCGTGCAGTACGCTTAGTGTTAATCTTAAGTTTATCAATATTTTATCATTTAACCATATCATATAAAAAGTCACTATTATGGAAAACATGGGCCCCCTTCTAAGTATACTTTTCTTATATTGTCCACTACTAGATTCTTTCCCTTTTATTACCCTGGCTTGTCATCATTTTATCACAATGAATCATGCATATGCAGTTGATGGAACGGTGTCAAGGAATAGTAACAGTGAGGTATCAATGGTTGTGCAATGAATGGTATGCAAGTTTTATTAATTATATGCAAGAAATAAATATATTTACAATCAAGGACATGAAGTTACAATTCTGGATAGCAGTATGTTGTTGTACAAAAATCCACTTTTCCATTGCTAAAGGAAAGTGAATCAGGTACCGTCTGAGGTTCCAGAAAGTAGACTTCATTCCGGTTCCAACGAATATTCACATGATACATTACAGTCACAGTAACTAGGTCGATCAAATAGTTCTTTACGGGTTCTGTGCACAGTCTCAGTTCTGAAAATTACAACATGCCAGCACTAAAATAGTGATAACTTCCAATCTATAAATCGAATTAAAAATCCGTTAGATGTTACAGAAACTAGACACAGCGTGCTACAATTTCCATTTAATAAGTTTTAGATAATAACAATAGTAACTTGGCCAAATTCTCACTCCAAGTTGGAGCTAACAGCAGTCCAGAAATTTACTAAGTTGGATTTAACAATCATTCATTTGCATGTGTGTAGTTTTGTGGTTAAAGTTGAACATACAATTATATCTAGAAATCAACATGGTGTCTATATTAACATGGCAACATCAGCACATCAACGGTATTAAACTACGAATACAATCATGCGATCATATACGAATACAACTCATTCAATCACAATTCCTTGCACAACCTCGTGCCACTAGTTGTGTTCAAGTAATACATGCATGTATAAATGGATCTTCATGATTTATTATGAATTTTGGATGGATTAAAGTCGAAAATGGTGAACAATGGATGGTTCAAATTCAAACCATACATGAAGGCAACAGAAAAAATTAATAACATGGATACAAGAAGGAAACTATTTGCAGGATTCAAGCAATACTTGTACGGGAACAAGAAGAGTGTACCAGGGTTACTTGTTTGATAGGTGGCCACGATTCCGAAAGTGAAAGAATAACGGGACGAGCATCCCGACGACAACACACAGTAAAGCGGCAACAACAAGGCAACAAAAGCAACTCTAAGAACAAAACAACGAACAACACCCAAGACAAGAGCAGCAATAGCGAATCTCCAAAACGGCAACAACAAGTGGCGACACACACCGAGAACAGTAAAGTCGATGATAGCAGCGACAGGTGAACGACAACTCGAGCAATGACAACAATGAGCGACGATCACGAACGCAGCGGCAACGACAATGGTGGTGACTTCGGAGTTCGGAGTGCAACGAGGAGAGGAGGTCGGGGAGCGTTCAAGGGGTTGAAGACGGAAAGAGGGCAGGGTGACGGGAAATAGGGGAGGAGACACGGTGCGGGATGGTAGGGTCTCGATGGGACTGGAAGCGAGGCGGTGGTTGCAGTCGGTGCCGGGGGAAGGCAGTGTGGGGACAACGGTCGACAGCAATGGCAGAGAAAGGGATGAGGTTTACAGTGGGTTACAGGGCAACGAGGAGGTGCTGCAGGTGTCGAAGAGGTGGTCGACGGTGGAGAGGGTGCAGTCGATGACGAAGACAGTGGAGGTGATGAGGGTGGACTGTGGTGGCATTGGAGGCAGGGGAGTTTGGCGGTGGTCGGCGAGAGGACGACAGGTGGGGCGATGGCAAAGTTGAAGGTGGCAGACGAGCGGGGGTTGCAAGCGCGGTCGAGGGTAGCTCGACGGGGAAGAGGCAGGGGCTGTTGCGGTGGTGCACAGGGAGACGATGGCGACGAAGGGATGTGGTGATCGAGGGTGCATGCGATGGTGTACAGGCGGGGGCTCGAAGGTGGTTGGGTTTCGGCCGTGGAACGGAGGAAGAAGAAGGGTCGGGGGGAGAGAGAGGAAGAGAGAGAGCCGAGGAGAGAGAGTGCAGGGGAGGAAGGGAGAGAGAGAGAGATTTAATATATTAGGGAATATATTAATAATATTATAACGGGTATTTAATAAGTAATTGATTTACGGTTAGTTGGGGTAGGTTATGATTTGTTTTTTAACTAGATTTTCCCATGGGCACGTGCCTACGACACGTCTTCAGAACGATACAGTATATGAAAAGCCTTGTAAACAGTAAATCAACAATTATATAGCTCAAGTTTGAATAGTATGACGATAATTAGTTGTAAATAAAAGTCCATGTTTCCATATATATATATATACATATATATATATAGAGAGAGAGAGAGAGAGAGAGAGAGAGAGAGAGAGAGAGAGAGAGAGAAATAATTAAATAAATAAAGGAGTTGTTTTGGGGGGATTTGAATTTGAGTTTTGGGGGGAAACTTTTAGGGGGGGAAATGTGTTTTGTGAGGTTAGATCTGGGCCTTTGATTTTGTTGGGGGGGGGGATTGAAGGAGAGCCATTTGATAGCTTTCTTTGTTTTTTTATATAGATAGGTTATAATTAATTGCAATTAGAGTGGGAGTTAGGCAGGTTAGAAGATGAAGAGATTAGGGATTGTCATGAATTTCTCTTTGGGTTGAAGTGGGATGTGAGTATGGGATACACAACAATTAGGATAAATACTTGAGTTGGGCTCCATAAATAAAATTGTAGGAAGGGCTGCGAGAAAATATAATAGCAAATAAAATAGATTGGGCTAAAATTAGAATGAAGAATTCTTGAAGAGACTAAGAAATTTCATATGGGCTTACAAACTGTAGAATAGACTGGGCTGTGACAAATAATAGGATTTAAAAGAACAAGGAAAAATACAGAAAAAATTAAAATATCATAATACAAAGAAAATAAAATACAAATCCGTATAATCAGAAATGGGGGTTACAGTTCTTTATCTGCATATATATACTTCAATTATTTGTTGTTGCTAAGTGCACTAGTTTAAAACCATGTTAATCATTGTCTAATTAAATATAAGTTTGAATAACTGTTTTGGCTACATGCAAAGGATCAAATATTTATTTTGATAAATTATAGGCTTTGACTATAAAATTGTATCTCCAATTAAATTGTTGTGAATTAGATAGTGCCAATAATTCGTTTAATTGACTAATCTTTAACAATTTGATGAATGTACGAACTTCAAAGTTACTTACAAATTGTGTGTATTGGAATGATGGATTTGCGTCACCACAGAATAAGTCTGTGCTACGCAGGCTTCTCCATCGAATTTGGATAATACTTCTAACTTGAAGTGTCGGTATGATCTACTCTAATTCAATTTTTCAATATTTTGATGTGATGAATGTGTTAACGTTTTGTGCGTTTGATCACATGATTGGGAGTTTTAGATCATAGTTAGTCTCATTTTGAAAACTAGCAGGTTTAGGGTTGTTAAGTGTGTCTTGTCATACTATGTGTATAGATATATTGATAAACCCATCATTTACAGTTTTGTGTGAGATTGTATGTTTTCTTCTCTAATAAAGATTGATGTATATGATGCATAACAAATGTGTAACTTAGGGGAGAGCATCTTTTAATGCAGGATATGACTCCATTAGTTATATTTTGTTCTTTTTTGTTCATTGTACTGTGTGTGTAAAGTTGAATTATAACATGTTAGTCATTATCTCGTTTAGTGTTTCGAAGATGATGAAGAACGAATAAAGAAGTGAACTCTTCACTCAATGTGGTTGAGCATATGGATATTGTTAGGACCACGCGAGAAAGCAAATAGTTTTGTGAAATGTGGTAGAGTAATTTTGTACCAACTCATATTGTTATTATTTTATAATGTGCCTGTATAGTTAATGGCATGTGAAAGTTGAGTTTAACAAATGAAACGATTGACAATAGTAGTTATAATTTGTGTAGTCCTTGAATACGACATAATAGACTAGGACATGTGAACTATATATTAAATTATCTGTTCTTATTAAAACTCATAACTCTACTAAATGACACCTCATTAAATATGACAATTGTGAAATTTGTGCTCAGATTATGATCACTAGAAAATCATTTAGTATGGTCTCTAGGAGTACACAATTTCTTGAGTCAATACATTCAGATATTTGTGATCTCAGTAGCTTTGTGACTAGATGAGATGATGGTTGGTCAGAAGTATATAGTTACTCTTGGAGATGATTACTGAATATTTGTCGTATATATGGAGGATGAAACACTTGTTGTTATCAATGAATTAAAATCTAGTTAAATGTTAAGATCAAGGGTTAGATTTGATAAAGGTGGTGAATATGTCTTAATAATTTTATAGAAGTTTGCATTTCGCATAATCTCTAGTGCACTCTATTTACCATTGTCAAATGGTATTGATAAAGATTAGAATCAAACACTCAGTGAAATGTTAAACTTCATGCTATTGACTGTTAGTTTGACTTTGTGTAATTATGGGTGATGTTGTATTCTTAATCCTATTCATAATATGTTACCACACTCTAAATTACTTATACCTTGTAGATTAACGACATAAAACCACAAATAATTTTGTTCAAGTGAAAACATGTGGTGTGATACATTTGTCAGAGTACACAACCCTCGAAGGCCTAAAGTATGACCTATAACAAATACTTGTGTGTGCTTGAAAAGTGCAGAATGTAGTTCTATGGACAGATATTGGATCTATCTAATTTGTGTTAGAAGAATCTAAACCCACAGAGTTCTTTGAGGATGAGTTCATCAAAGATAAATGTATAAAATCTAGTCCTAAAGACACGGTTAATAATTCATAGTTAGAATTAAGAACCAACCTCACTCACACTCAAAACGTCAATGGCAAATGAGTCAAGAAGAGTCTTTAGTAGATAATGAAATGAATTTGTTGTTATATAATAATATTTGGAATTAGTTGATTTGCCAAAACGGGCTAAAACTATAGTGTAACTTAATTTTGATTGTTCAATAGCAATTTTAATGCATTTAAAGGATTGACTGAGATAAGTGGGGAAGATTTGTTTGAAGTCTACTCACATGTTTGTCATATTGCTACCTTACTCTTACATCTATTGAAAATTCTGTTATTCATGAAAGATGTCTAAACAGTTTTGTATTAAAAAGTTTTGTACTGAATGTTTTAAATTAAAAAGTTTGTACTGAACAGTTTTATGCTAAGAGTTTTGCACTAATATGTTTAGTGAACAAGATTTAAAGAAGGGTAAAATCATTGTATGATTTAAACCGTGCATTCAAACTGTGGCACAGATAAATAATTTGACAAATTTTAAAGAGCTTAGATTTGAATTAAGTAATTCAGATAAATGTCTTTAATTTTGTGATGTGTCAAACATAATTACTCTCATTCATTTGTATATTGCTGACATGCTTGCTGTTGGAAGTGACATCTCTATTATAAATGGAGTTAAAATTATGCTATCCAAAGAATTCAGCATGAAACACCTAGGTGTTGTGGACACCATATTAGGTATAAGGGTGAGTTTCTGTTGGCAAAGGATAACCCTTAGTCAAACTCATCAAATCAATAATGTGTTCCAAAAGTGAGGATATAGTGAATGAAAGTATGTTTTGAAACACCTTTGTCTAGTATATTAACCCTAATTTCTATTGTTATTATCTCTCATAATTTCTAACAAGAACCTCGCCATTGAGAATGACGAGTCTTGTTTGATAATTTTCAACTAAACTTGCCGTTCCCAACAGTGAGTCTAATATAAAGAACCCCGCCGTACCAAATAACGAGTCTTCTTTGATAATTTTGAACTGAACTCGCCGTTCCAAAACAGCGAGCACAAAATAACTAAACTCTTCTTTGGGAACGGAGAGTCTAGTTGTTGAGTTCCCAAACGCAAATAGTTTGACAATTGTTCTCTTTCTGCAAATAGTTTCAAAAAATGTCATATATTAAAAAAAAATCTAATCTATTTGATATTTCACGTCAAAAACTCTTTTCATGTCAGCTATCTTCAGCCCCCCCCCCCCCCCCCCCCCCCCCCCCCCCCCCCACAAATGGAGGCAGGGGAGGCGGCCGCCTCGGGCCCTCGAAATTTTCACAATTTTAGGGACCCCCAAAATTTTATTTCCTTATATATATTTATACGTATTTTGCGTGTAATATTTTTTTTAAGGGTCCCCAAATTAAAATTTTTGTACTTTTATTTTAAAATTAGTACTTGGGTTGTCATAGTTTAGTTGAGGTTGGATTTGTATGGAGATTTTTTTTCTCTCAAATTCCTAAATCTCCATATATTTTTTTATACTAGTAATTTACACGTGCGATGCACATCTTAATAAGTATATATATTTTTAAAGTAAAAATTTCGACGTAGTCTGGCCTCGAGACTGAGACCTCTTTTATATTAGTTATGCACGGACAATGCACGTCTTAATAATTTTTTTTAAAAAAAAAATAAAAACTTTGACGTAGTGAGGACTCGAACCAAAAACCTCCTTCATATTAGTTATGTATGTGCGTCACACGCGTTGATAGATTTACAAATGACACTAAGACCTTCTCCCATTATAATATTAGAAATTAGAGATACATCGGTAGCAAAAAAAATACAATTTAAAAAAAAAACAGTTTAAAAAAAATTTGTATGGGAGCCCCATTCTGGGAGTTCGCTTTGGGCATCGTAAAGTCAAGGCCGACCTTGGCTGTCTTTTTTTTCTTTTCTTGAAATGAAAAATCTTTTAATTTAGTCATTTAGGGTGGAATTGAATTCACATGGATATTAAATAGTTATCATTCTTTCTAAATCTCAAAATTCTAAGAATATCACAAATATAGTAAACCAAGATTTAGGTGGGCTGCGGAGAGCTAGGACAGTCGACTTCCATATTGCGCAATTGATCATCAATTTTCTTTTGCTTGCTGCTGCTGCTACTAAAACTTTTTCTTCCATTGATGCTTCTAACTTTCTATTTAGTATTTGGCAGAAAAAAAATCATACATCAATTAAAAAAAAATAGAACAAAAGATCTTGTATAGCGCCCCGAGATCCACATAAATGAAACTCGTGATGCAACCCAAGATCATTGTTTCAAATGAGTACACAACAAAGGAAAGAAATCACAAGAAATTTAAAACTTACATTGTACATGGAAATCTATACTCTCTAGTTTGAATGCTTCACAACAAAAACTCATATGCGCCCACGATCGGTCCTACAAACCAACTGTGGGCACGTCAGTTGAATACAACTGATGCAAAACGGATGAAAAACGCAATTTCCTAAATCCTTAACAAACAGTATAATGCAGAAAGAAAATGTGAAAATCATACATTAGGATTGTCGGTGTATGTTATGACCTAGAATCTAATGCACAGTTCAAATGCACACGATGCTCTTATTCTAATGCATACTTGATTTGGAAACATATGCATCCCATACTACATATTTTCTAGTCAAGCTTGAACGCATAGCGTTCATTCCCTTGCAATGTAAACATATTCTTGTACTCTTTCCTGTTTCTGACATTTATTTAGTGACTGGTAGAGCTACAGTATATACGGTCTATTCGGCTTACTACATCAGATCAGTGGTCTTTTCTCCACTTCTGAAGGTTGGTGATCACTTTGATCGATCAGAATCGGTGGTCTCTATCCACTCCGCCCGGCCGGTGGTCTCTCTCCACTCCCGACAGGCTGGTGATCATTCAGCTCGGCTGCAGTCCTACTGGAATCGTTGGTCTTTCTCCACACCCGGACTCTACCATAAGTTATCTGAACATAAGGCGAATCGGCAGGCCTTACCCTACTCCACCAGAGACAAGAGTTACACTTTAGCTCACAGTTATTCGTATGGATAACTTAGAATATAGACATACTCATAAGGGTCCATTCCCCTAGATTTCGACATTTTCTAATCACTAAATCTCAGAAATTAATAGTCGAGACCATGCTACATGTGTCCCAGATGAGACGACGCCGCACATGTCTCCCTTGACAAGTGAGTACACTCCCAACTAGTGCATGTCCTTATTTTATTGGTCATGTGATTGCGAGCTACTGTAATTTATTAAGTATACTCTATTTCTTAATTTGATCCACTTAGTCCCTTTTTTTAAAATATTCAGTAATGGTTGATTACTAGGTAAATTAAACCTAGACTCAAAAGTTAGTCTTGCTTTATAACAAGTCGTCTAACTCAACAAGTCATCTAACTCAAATATAGGTTCCATCCAAATTTATCGGATTAAGCTAAAAGTCGGCTTCACTTAGATACTTGATATTGACATATATCAAAATTAGTGCACTTAATATGCACTAAACATCACCATATGCATACTTATCCATTTAATTCTTTAATGCCTACAATCTTTTCTATGCTAGCAATAGTTTCTCTTCTTGCCTACAACCATATTGCTACAAGTAGTTTCTACATGTGAGTTTCTACACAAATGACTATTATATCTACTACTTTAAGTGACTACTACTTCTACTATGAATTACTAACTAACAAGTAATTTCTACTACCATGAACAAGTAGTTTTCTATTACCGTGAATTACTATGAATTCTATATGCTAACCAAACAATTATATTAACTAGGCATACACTCCTATAATTCTTCTATTCAATTTTTCTTTAGCTATAATTGTTTATATGAGCTAAGCATACATGAACTAAGCTAAGCATACATGAACTAAGCATGCATCTACATTAACTAAGCATAATATGAGTAATCCTCTCTACTAACATACAACATCATCCATGTTATTCTATATAAATTATATATAAATTACCATTCTCATTCATGACTATTAAGTATTAATTATACATAGAACTTACTATAGTTAATTATACATGTAACTTCTTCATACTATTTATACTATTATTACATATAATTTTCTATCAGTGCCTCATACCTAATTAAACAACAACTTTTATTTCACATAATCACTTCAACTATTTATATATAAATAAACAATTAGTTAATTTCTTGAAGAATAAAATATGAGTTGTGAGTAAACATACATCATCTACAATTCTTCGATTTAAATTCTCTTCATGCTATGTTTGTTCCATGTGAACTAAACATTCAATACATTTAATCAACATCTCAAACAATCATAAACTTCTAAGTATTTAATCTATGGAAAATAAACAGCAGGTAAAGAAAAATACCCACTTGTACTTTATTAGTTAGGTCTCCAATTGCTTTTTTCTCCTCCTTGCTTCTTTTGGCTCTTCCTTACTTTAGCTTTCTATGAACACAATGCTACTAGAAATTATATATATATATATATATATATATATATATATAGAGAGAGAGAGAGAGAGAGAGAGAGAGAGAGAGAGAGAGAGAGAGAGAGAGAGAGAGAGAGAGAGAGAGAGTAGAAGAAAATTGGTATATGATTATCATAAAAGAACTAGAGTTTTGAAAATAGTAGAAAGAGAACTAGGGTTTCTTTCTATTCTTCACATATATATAAAGAGAGGAGATGGAGGGGGTTGGCCGGCCATCAAGGAGAGAAGGAGAGAAGTGTGGGTGAGTGTAGAAGGCTCTAGGTGAGCTTAGGTGTCGCCACTTTTACGTATACCCCCCTTGTATTTTTAATCAATTACACTTTACCCCTTGGCTTGGCACATTGTGTGATTGTGTTTTTGGTTTGGTTGGTTGGACTTCTTCTCTCTCTTTTTTTTGTTGTAAATGTTGGGTTTCAAGAAAGAAAACATGTTCGGCTTTCAGGCTAACCATATAGATATGCTAAAAATTAAAAAAATCATACTAATAATAGTGTATGATAAAATAAAAAATAACATTAACAATACACGACAACAACGTCGTGGGAGAGGAGTTAGGATGCCAGCAAGAGAAGGTGGATGTGGCTATTGCTAATGTGAACGTTTGGGGGAATGTGGAGGGAGTTTCAGGGGTGAAGTGATTTCTAGGAGGTTTTTTGAATCCCACATCAGACTTGTGGAGAATCCTTATTACTATTGGGAGTGATAAGTGGGAGAACAAGGTACAGAAGCAGCGTCTGCAAGTTTAGCTAGGGAGGGACTAGTTAGGGATGTAGGCTTAGCTTTGTAATTGTTTCTCCACTGTTCCCTTTAGGAACAAATAGATGTAACATTTCTGTACTACTTGCATTGTTAATTTTCAATTAATGAAGCGGTGACGAGGTCACTTTCTCTCTCTCTCTCTCTCTCTCTCTCTCTCTCTCTCTATATATATATATATATATATATATATATATATATATATATATATACTAGATTTGCCCGTGGACACGTGCCTACGGCACGTCTTCGGAACGATACAACATACGAAAAGCCATGTAAATAGTAAAACAACAATTATGTAGTTCAAGTTTGAATAGTATGACAATAATTAATTGTAAATAAAAGTCCATGTTTCTATTAGTATATGTTGAAAAATAATTATAAATGAGGGTGTAAAATCCAACTTCTTAGAACTTTAAGGGTGGAAAATGATGAAATTTAACTGTTGAAAAGATATTTGCTATTTTCAGTATAACATGTGCAATAAAAAAACATAAAAATTCTGAAAATTTTGCAAACCTAAAATCTTAAAATCTTAATTTCTAAGTAAGTTAAAAAAGAATGGGAGAGAGAGAAAAGGAGAGAGAGAAAGAGAGAAATATGAAAAAGTGAAGAGAGAAAAGAGAGATAGTAATAAAGTAAAGAGTTTTTTAGTTTTGGGGGAAAAAATTTAATTTTGGGGTTTGAAATTTTGAGCGGGAAAATATGTTTTGTGAGAATCAATCTAGCCCATTAGTTTTAGGGGAGAATGAATGAGAGCCACCTGATAGCTTTCTTTGTAATTTATTATATAGATATATGTAGAGGAAAATTTTCCATTGTGCACCACCCCTCCGTGTGTACTCGTGTGCACTCGGCCTTCCCACCTTCGTATCGACGATCTGAACCGTTCACATTGATCTACACATCTAAATTAGTCTAAATATGTAAAATCAAATCATTTGAAATTTATTTGCCCATCCATCATGTGACTATAAAAAATATTGATTTTCAGCCATACAATTTTGTAACACTTCAATGGATGGGCAAATGAATTTCAAATGATTTGATTTACATATTTAGACTAATTTATATGTGTAGATCAATATGAACAGTTCAGATCATCGATATGAAAGCGGAAAGGCTGAGTGCACACGCTGTGTGCACCATAGGTGGTGCACAACGGAAGACTTCCCATACTAGGGGTGTGTATATATATATATATATATATATATATATTATTGTAAAGAAAATTTTACATACTAGGGGTATTACATCACTCTCTCCTTAGAATAGTTCTGTCTCCAGAATTAAACTTTAGAGAGCGAGGCAAACAAAGAAAATATATGTTAATTAAACAACTGAGGATATACATTATTCATTTGACTTTCCATCTCTCACGTGGTTTCTTCAACAAACTGATTCTTCCAGAGTACTTTAACCATTGGAATTACTTTATTTCTCAATACTTTCTTCTGACGATCAATTATTCTCATAGGTTGCTCCTCATACGTAAGATCCACTTGTAGGTTTTCTGGAACTTCCACTAGTTGGTGACTCGGGTCGGGCACGTACTTTCTCAGCAATGAGACATGAAATACATTGTGTACTTGGGCCTGTTTTGCTGGAAAGTCTAATCAGTATGCCATCTTCCCAATCTTATTCAGGATTTTCTATGGTCCATTGTACATAGGGGCCAAGTTACCACTTTTCCCAAATCGAAATACGCCCTTGGTTGGTGAAACTTTCAGAAATACCGAGTCTCCTTCTTTGAATTCCAGTTCTCTTCGTCGAGTGTCAGCATAACTTTTCTGCCGACTCTGTGATATTTCCAATCTTTTTCTGATTAGCTCAATCTTCTAAGAAGTCTGCTGCACGATCTCTGGTCCAAACCTCTGCCTTTCTCCCACTTCCAACCAACAAACAGGTGTTTGACACCTTCTTCCATATAGTGCTTCATACGAGGCCATACCAATACTAGTCTGAAGTTGTTGTTGTAGGCGAATTCTATCAAGGCTAAATACTTTTCCCAACTCCCTCCGAAGTCCATAACCCATGCTCTCAGCATATCTTCCAGGACTCGATTCACTCTTTCCGTTTGTCCATCAGTTTGCGGGTGGAAAGCTGTGCTAAAATCTGTTCTTGTCCCTAAGGCTGCATGTAAACTTTGCCAAAACCACAAAGTAAATCTTGCATCTCTGTTCGAGACTATTGATACTGGTATGCCATGTAGCTTCACTATTCTGCCAATGTATACTTCTGTAACACCCCGAATTCCAAATACAACTGAATTCGAGAGTTCTACAGGATCTTTTCACTTCTTTCGTACAATTTTACAAGGAATTTAAAACTTTTATTTCAACAATAATTACATCAGAGTCTTTTACATCAATAATGCAGCGGAATTAATAAAATACAACAATAATAAATGTACAATTGTTACAACTTTAACATTTAAGTAATCAACAGCATCATCAATCATCTTTATATCTTCATGTAACTCCATTTCCTGCATATAAAACTGTGGGCGCGTAAGTTGCTTACAACTGACGAAATATTATACACGGCCATCCTTTCTATGCCGGAAACAGTATAACGATTCTTAAATACTTTAGCAAACACAAACTTGATCACAAACAAAGCTACAAAAGGACTATCCTATGTCGTGTTGTGCGGTGCACTTAGTCCTTAATGCAGTTATTATATTATATGACACTAATGCACGCTTGTTCGGATTCTATGCATCCCATACTACATAGGTCCGAGGGCAAGCCCTTAATCGTTCTTCTTCTTGTAGGGTTCAATCCCTCGTTATGACTTAATCTACTACTGTAACTACGGTAGTGTCTTAGATGATCTATGAGTGCAAGCACGTGTACAGAAACTGGAGGGGTATCCCACGTCATGTCACGACTCATCGTGAATAACCTATGGACAATTCAGCATCCTTCATGGCACACGATCCTCATGCAGTCACCAAACATCCCACAAGCGTCACCATAGGGACGGTACCCTGGAGCAGTATCCACGTTATGTCACGACGCATCGTGAAGAACCTGTGAAATACTCTCCGCCGCAAATCCGATGGCCCTCACTCGTGTTTTTCTCCTACTTTCATCACGTCTCCACTATGTATCTATCTGTAATTTTGGTAAGTATCATAGATGTTCTATGATTACAAGCACGTGTACAGAAAACCTGGAGGGAAATCCCACGTCATGTCACGACTCATCGTGAAGAACCTGCGGCAATTCAGCCTCCTTCATGGCGCACGATCCTCTTGCAGCCACCAAACATCCCGCAAGCATCGCTACCAAGATGGTACTCTGGGGTAGTATCCACATCATGTCACGACGCATCGTGAAGAACCTGTGCGTACCCTCAACAACACCCATCCCATGGCCCTCAACTCGTGTTTTTCTCTCACTTCCATCACAGCCTTACAAAGTTTGTTTTAAAAGAAAATCATCACAACCTAGAACTAGCTTACCCCACCGGACTTAATTCAAATAATAGAGACAGTCAGCCTACCTGGCTACTTCTCGAGAGACACTAAACCCTCAACGGTTAGCTCTTAAAATCATAAGTAATACTGCCGGTCACTAGGGTCTCGCCTGGCCTCTAGATTCCAACAACTATCTCTTTCTAGAGATCAACAATATTTCATAATCAATCTCCAATAACATTTTCATTTCTTTTGTTCACAAACTCTTTCTCAAAATATTTCTTTTATAATCTCATAACATGAGAACCATTTCAATTTGATTTCTTTGTCAATTTCATCTTTCATAACCTTGTGTGCATTCCACAATAAAACTCAATCAAATCTTAATAATCATAAAATCTCGTATTCAATTTATTTAACTTTCATTTGTCAAAATCAAATCCAAACTCAAAACCAAAATAAACAGTTCGGTTCAGTCGACTGGTGACAGTATCAGTCGACTGTTCAGCGAACATCAAAACATCTCAGTCTGTTCAGTCGACTGTCGACAAGGAATCAGTCGACTGTTTTATGAAACTTTAAAACATCAATAATAACACAGTCGGTTCAGTCGACCGTCGACTAGGAGTCAGTCGAGTGTTCCGCGAACACTTTGAAAAACTCAACATCAAAATTCACAACAACAGCAGTCGACTGTAAGAGTGGACAGTCGACTGTCCTGCCGATGAAAACCCAATTTCTTATACTTGACAGTCGACTGTGGAAGTTAGACAGTCGACCGTCAACTTCACCAATTGCATCTTTGCATATAATCTTTGACCTTTTAATCAATTTGTACTTCCATATACAAAATATAAATTGTTTCCAGAATATATTCCTCATAAAACAATATCGTATATGTCATCAAATTCTCAAGTTTCTCATTTTTCACAGAAATCTTTATAATACGTCAAAACACATTTTCCAATCAATTTTCCAAAACTGTTTTCTTTTGTCAAAATCACTTTATAAAAAATCTCTATATTCGTATAAATAACATTTTGAGGTTATAATCACACTTCTTTGCCACATTCTCAACAAACAACATAATTGCATTATTCTATTCATGTCCCAACATGCATCAATTTCATATAAATCATTTCAATTCTAGCAATTCAACTAGCAATCATAACAAGCATAGCAATTTGCATTTACCACAATCAATCAAAATTTAACGATTCATTAATGTGCATGTAATCTCATAATATCAATTCAATTTCAACCAAATGAATCATATATCAACTATCATGCAATTTCTACTCCTAAATTAGAAAGCATTTAAGAAACACCCACCTAAATCGAAGATTTGTACGCAAATGGACTCCTAGAATTAGGAGCTCCTAAAGAAAACTCCATTTGCAACTCCTCGAAATCCGCACACCAAGGCAAGCCTCCAAGCTCCACATTTCGGCAAGCATCCATCATCGAGAGCATCTCCATCCCCACTCCATTTCGGCAATATCAAGAATAACTCCCATCTCCTTCCATGTACACATACTATGTATGTACATATATATACATTAGTATATGTATATAGGCAAGTGGGATAGATGATTAGGTGGAGAATGGACAAAGTCTTGCTGGTTTGTTGCTTTCGGCATGGGCAGGAGAGAAGGGAGAAAAAGAGATGAGAGAAAGAGAGACTAAGGGTGCACTTTTATAAGAGAGCTAATGGGTAGTTATAGCAACCACCCCACATGAACTCCACTAACCCCATATTTAACTTTGTAACTTGTTTTTCCTCCCATTTTAAAATCAAATGTTCAGGTTTTCCCTCTCCTCATGAGCAGCCCGGTCCCCAAGAAGTGTGCACATCGCACGTGTGCACGTGCACGTGCTTTGTGTACAAAACAATTTATTTATTTAATCTCTTTAAAACAACTTATTTAAATATGTAATAAATATACAAAATTAACTTTAAATTATACTTTTCATGCACAATAAAATGGAAAGAAATATTTCATGAAAATTATTTTGAAGGAAGAACGCGCTTAAATACGTGCACCAAAACACGTGCGTCGCCCGTAAAATCTCAAAAATACAAAAATTGACTTTATGAACCGAAAAATATTTATAATCAATTGGAATGCAACAGAAAGTATATTTAATATACATATTTGATAATATACTCAAACGTACAGAAAACACGTGTATTGCACGTAGAAAATTTATTTTAATAAAGATAGTCAAAAATTGAATTTTTGTTCACAAAACAAATTCAAAAAAATAAATGATTGAAATCCATTGAAAACTTTGCACATAACGGTGGAATACCCAAAATCGACACGTATATCGATAATACGTAAAAAGCACGTAAAAACTCAAAGATTGAAATTTTGCATTTGAGTTGTCTCAAGTGTGATTTTAAGAATACGGGTTTGCATAAATAATTGGAATTCAAAATACATATCAAAATGCATTTTGAATATAATCAATAACGGTACAAAATGCACGTGCGTAACACCCGAGGGCAAAATTGTCATTTAAATTTTGCGGGGTGTTACAACTTCTGCTAATTTCTCCATTGACCAAGAAATTTTCACAGGTAGAAAGTGAACTGATTTTGTCAATCGGTCAACTACAACCCAGATCGAATCATGCCCTTTAAGACTCTTGGGTAACCTGGTGATGAAGTCCATACTGATATTTTTCTACTTCCATTCCGAAATGGGCAACAGCTGCAACAACCCTCCCGGCTTCTGGTTTTCCGCTTTAATTTTCTGACAGGTGAGACATCTAGCCACAAACTCGGCTATGTCCCACTTCATTCCTGCCCACCAATAGCATTGCCTCATATCTCGATACATTTTGGTACTTCCTGGGTGAATTGCAAGTAATGTAGTGTGTGCTTCTTTCATAATTTCTTCCCTCAGATCATCCACCTTCGGTACGCACAATCTGTCTCCAAACCATAACAGACCTTCTCTTATATTATATTCTAGAAGTTTCCCTGCATTCACTTGTTCCTTATGTACCAGAATCTCTGCATCTCTTTCTTGGTTTTCTTAATCCGCTCCTTCAGACTTGGTTGTAGTTCAAGTCGTGCTAAGATCGCACCCAAGCCTTGAGTAATCACCTTAATACCGGCTCGTTTTATTTCGTCATCCAATATCTTCCTTGTTGCAATTAATGTAGCTAAACTCCTCTTTCTACTAAGTGCATTTGCCACTACATTGGCCTTTCCTGGGAGATAGTTAATATCAGGTCTAATGCCTTCTAATACTTCCAGCCATTGCCTTTGTCGTAGATTCAAACCCTTCTGATAATATATATTATAATGCCCCAAATTCCAAATAAGACCGAATTTGAGATTTCACATGATCTTTACCTCACTTCGTACAATTTTATAAGGAAATTAAAACTTTTCAAAAAATACATCAGAGTTCATTACAATATTACTTACACAGCGGAAGAATAAAAAGATTACAACATTGAAAACAAAATACAACTTGTACAACTATAACAATGTAAATCATCAACTGCAGCAAAGTCCATTACCTGCATATCAAGCTGTGGGTACGTCAGTCACTTACAACTGACGAAAATGTTATACTCGGCTATCCTCTCTATGCCGTACATATAACGATCTCATTACTTTAACAAACCACAAAAAATGAATGAACAATAAAGTGTTAAATTGTGACTATGCTAAACATGTAAGTGTATGCCATGCCTTAATGCCTAATGTACACATTTATACTAGAATGACACTAATGCATACTTGTTCGGATTCTATGCATCCCATACTACATAGGTCCGAGGGCAAGCGCCTGCGTACTCCTAAATAAAGGGTTCGATCCCTTGCCATGAAACTACCCGGTAATAAAGCGAGGTTTAGATCATTCCATGACTAAGGATCACAGCCTCGTTGCTTATTATAACAGATCCCTCATCGTGCGAATCATACCGCAAGTGACACTCTAGCCCCGGTATACGTATATACATTGGAGTATGGCAAACTATCTGCCCGACTACGCTAAGTCCCGAATTTAAAAATAAAAGCTCATCTCCCACGGAGCAACCTCAGTCCACCAATTGAGTCTATAGCCACGGAGATCCACCGCCGACTATATAGAGCATCCCACTTACGTTTACCTAGGTTTACTACATCTTCACTTATGTGCCTAATTATTTAGTTCAAGATATGAATAAATTTCCAAGCCTAGAATTAGTTTTACCTCCTACCGGACTTAATCAACAAAAAATACGAGATAGCTCCACGGCCATATCTCAAATTATATCTCAACTCTTTTCAATTCAATAGTGCCGGTACCCGAGGTCTCACTAACTCTAAATCACAACTTTTTCATTTATAAGAATCCATGGGTACACATACCCTTTAATAAACATGTCTTAAAACCTCTTCACATCTTCAACTTATTCAAAACTTAATCAATTACTCATGTTTGCATTATTTTAATTCATTCATTTGCTCATAATCTTTCACAAAAACATTTCTCTTCATAAACATGGATCCATCCACTTCGATCTCATTAGCAAAAATAATCTCGTACAATGTCTCAAACAACAAACAAATATTTCTTAATCAAAATAATTATATAATCATCATCAAATTAATCATAGCAATATATTATTCTTCTACTAAAATATATGTTATATTTCCAAATAAATAATTTCAAAGTCCTCAACTCAATTTCCATATCAAATTCATCTTTAATCCCTCACGAAATACTTGAAATATTGTGAAACTATTTTTCATAAATCCCAAATCATTTTAGAGGAATTATAAGATTTATTTTTCAATTTTTCATGGCATGAAACTTCTTAAAACCCCAAAAAAAAAAAGTATTTGGGCACCGTAAGGTTCGAACCAGGCACACTCGGCAACCACAGTGACAGCCTTAGTGGCGCCCCACTAACCAAGAAGTCTCTGTGACTTTCTTGTCATAGAGGCAGGCCGACAGGACCTCCTACCAGCAACAGTGACCACCCTATGGCTCACTCACTAGCCAATAAATCTACTTGCAACTACTGATTAAAGATTGTATTAAAGTAGTTTTGTTCATACTGTTCTGAGATTTATTATTTTTCACAAAACCGTTTAATCAATCAATCTAATCTTTTGATTTACTAAAATACATCGTTCTCTGACTGAGATAAAATTTAAAATAGTAACCAAAAAATTTTAATTCCATTTTTCAAACAATATCTCGATTTATTTTTCTCTCAATTCCACACATAAGTTTGCATTTTTCTCAAACTTGAAATTAAGAATGTATTTGGTATAACTAGTTCATGCATTCAATTACACTAATTAAAGTTTCAGTGACAAGGCCAACCGTGCCTCTTGATTACTCATGAGCATCACTAAATTTCTTTATGCAAAAAGTTATAATTTAACATATCATAGCAAAATGAGTAAATTAACATTTTTCAAGGCAACATTTTAATTAATATCATGGTATGCAATCATTATTTCTACAATTTTATGGTGTAAACACAATAGCATTGATTGATCTATAGTCTTCACATCACATTTATCTACTTTACTCATTTATCAAAAATTACCATGCTCAGCTTATGAATTAGAAAGCACAAAGATCACCCACCTATTAGAAGAGTAAAAATAATCTCGCTTTCAACGGAGACACCGAACTCCAAGAAAATCATGACAAAAGCGAGCACAGCGCCTGTCCTCTCTCTCCTAATTTGCTCTCGGCCAAAGGGAGTTTTACTAATCTTTTGTTTAACAGTGGAGGGATTTGGATGGAGTGAATGGATTAAGACTTAGGGGTATTTATATACAAATCTAAAAGGTCAGTTACCCATATTTCCTCCCCACTCTCTCATATCCCATAACTCCAACTCTCTTTCTCTCCCCACTGCTCAAAACCAAAAACCCCTTCTCCTTCCAAACCGGCCAACTCCCTCCCTCATGCCACGTCACCTAGGCTACCACCACACACAAAAGCAACAGAAAAACATTCATTTGTTGTTCTTTTCCGTGTGGATCCCCCTCCATTACACAAATCACCAAATCACATATATATTCACTAAAACCATATTACCAAATTAATGTATATATATATATATCCACACACTATATATGTATTTTGAAATTTCGGAGTGTCACACACACACCGAAATTTATTTTGAAAATAAATATGCTTAAATACGTTTACCGAAAATACGTGCGTTGCACGTAAAATATCAAAATGCGAAATCGATTTTATCAACAGAAAATTATTAAAATATAATCAAAAACAACAAAAGAAAACATATTTACTAATGTCATATATTTCATGACGTAATCACTACGTACATAGGAAACACGTGCATTACACGTACAAAAATATTTAGATCAAATGCGAGAAAAAATGAATTTCTGTTTTATAAAATGGATTTGAATACATAAAATAAATACTTTAAACACATAGAAAATATTGCATGTAGCGGTAAAACACATAATCGATACGTGCATCAAAAACACGTAAAGAGCACGTAAAATGCAGAGATTGAAATTTAATATTTTTGTTGACTCAAAATAGGGTAAAATCAATACAGAAAATTCATAAATAGTCGGTAATCAAAATACATAGTGAAAACACGTTACAAAATACACATGCGTAACACACAAGGGCAAAATTATCATTTCCAATTTTACGGGGTGTTACATTTATATTTCAGGCTCTTATGATCGGTGTATATCTCCACCTTTAATCCATAAACATAATATCACCATATCTTCAGGGCGTAAATTACTGTAGCCAGCTCCAAATCGTGTGTGGGGTAATTCTTCTCATGTGGTCGGAGTTGCCTTGAACCATAGGCTATAACTCTTCCTTGCTGCATCAGAACGCATCCCAAACCCTGGTGTGAAGCATCACTGTATATCACGTACCCCTTATCTGCTTAAGGTAATTCCAATATTGGGGCTGAAATCAACCGGCTCTTTAATTCTTGAAAACTTCTTTCGCATGCCTCAGTCCATTCAAACATTTTATCTTTCCTGGTTAATCCTGTAAGCGATACTGCTATCTTGGCATAGTCCTGGATAAACCACCTGTAGTAACCTGTTAGACCCAAAAAACTTTTGACTTCCTTTACAGTCTTCGGTTAAGTTCATTCTTTCACAGCCTCAATCTTCTGCGGATCAGTGGCCACTTCCTCCTTAGAAAGGATGTGAACTTCTGTCTTCCAGAACTCGGACTTGGATAATTTTGCATACAATTCATGCTCCTGTAGCTTATTCAACACTTCAGTCAGGAGCCTGGAATGATCTTCCTCCGTTCTTGAGTATACCAAGATGTCATCTATAAAGACCACAACAAATAAGTCGATGTATGGCCGTAGAATTTGGTTCATCATATCTGTTACCACTGATTTCGGTGTGGGGGTAAACAGATAGAATTTGTGAGCTCGAGAAAAACCTGAACAGTTAACTCAAGCCTTCTTGCTCCTGCCGCAACCTGCAAGGAAGTGCGAAACACCGGGGTTGATTCCGGCGACGCACCCTCCGACGCTCTTGTCAGTAATCAGAAGAGATTAAGAAAGAGCTTAAAGTGGTGAAAAAGTGATTAACCTGGTCACAGTGGCAGAGGGGGGGGGGTATTTATAGTCGCTCGGGGAGTGATTAGAGGCCTGGTTCCCTGTGTAACTGCTAGGAGAAAAATCCTCACAGTCTGTTTAGGAAACTAACCCCTTGATTCCTGGTGAGAGCAAATCAGGCCCGTTGACTTGGTCAAATCAGTGGCCCTGATTTGTCTCTTGCTGGTCTGGGCTCGCTTCGGGTCGGGG
This sequence comes from Hemerocallis citrina, assembly GCA_017893485.1. NCBI lineage: Eukaryota > Viridiplantae > Streptophyta > Magnoliopsida > Asparagales > Asphodelaceae > Hemerocallis > Hemerocallis citrina. Next base: position 350,503,795 of record CM030359.1, read on the forward strand.
CCCGCGCCCAATTGGAGCGGACCCATTCGTGGGTTATTGGATCTGTGAGAAGGAGATCCAGTACCCGCTTTGGATCCGCTTGTATGTGAAATTACCTTTTTACCCCCGAGCTTCAAGATTCGTGCCCAATCTGGACGGTTCCGATTTAACCCCATTTTTAGCCATATCAATATCCATGAAAATAGCTGGGGCATTTTTCACTCCTAATGGCATTACCAAAAACTCGTAATGACCATGTGGAGTCCTAAAAGCTGTCTTGGGTATATCTTCCTCTTTCACACAGTGTAATACCCCGTAATTTCAAGAATATAGTATAATATTATATATATAAAAAGGGGGAGTGGCATTTGTGTAAATTGTAAGAGAGAGGATGTGTAAAAAGGGGGGCCCACGGGTATGGAAACAACAGTTGCTGTTTTCGGTTTGGCTGATGACGTCGGCAGGTGTGTGCGGGCCCACCCGGGTTGGTTTGAAAGAAGCAACGCCAGTTGGTGTCTTAGATTAGTGGTGACATGGCACTAGGGCCTTAGGTGCTCACGGGATTTGGGGGAAGAGTGTTTAATAGTTACCTATATCGGGAGTATTCAAGGGATAATTTAATATAAATAAAATTGCCTATGATCAAGAGTCACCTAATTGGTTAACCACCTTTTGAGAGGCAGTCTGTGGTGGGCAATTGTACTATAAGTATTAATTTGTCTTCTAAAAATAATAAAAATTGTCTGAGTATTAGAGCGGGGCGTTACAAATGGTATATTTTGACACCGGGTGTGGGAGAGGGCCTCAGTATGATCTGCGGTGTGAGATAGTCCCCGAAATTATCGAGGTGTGTACTTGCGATGTGGGATTGATCTTCAGAATTATCGGGACCGAGGACGACCCCACATCGGTTAGAAAGGAGGATCTTGCGCTAGATGGCATGCCCCGTACTTAGCGAGGATGCTGATTTCTAAAGGTGGGGTGTATGTAATACCCTGTAATTTCAAGAGTATAGTATAATATTATATATATATAAAAAGGGGGAATGGCATTTCTGTAAATTGTAGGAGAAAGGATGTGTAAAAAGGGGGGGGGGGGCCACGGGTATGGAACCAGCAGTTGTTGTTTCCGGTTTGGCTGATGACGTCAGCAGGTGTGTGGGGGCCCACCCGGGTTGGTTTGAAAGAAGCAACGCCAGTTGTTGTCTTGGATTAGTGGTGATGTGGCACTAAGGCCCACGGGCCTTAGGTGCTCACGGGATTTGGTGGAAGAGTGTTTAATAGTTATCCCATATCGGGAGTATTAGTGGAATAATTTAATATAAATAAAATTGCATATGATCAAGAATCACCTAATTGGTTAACCACCTTTTGAGAGGTAGCCTGTGGTGGGCAGTTGTACTATAAGTATTAATTTATTTTCTAAAAATAATAAAAATTGTCTAAGTATTGGGGCGGAACGTTACACACGGGCCTGATGGTAGCCTGATCGCAAATCAATCTTAGAGAATACAGCTGCTCCATGAAGCTGGTCGAATAATCATCGATCCTGGGAAGTGGATATTTGTTCTGAATTGTGACCCTATTCAAGACACGATAGTCGATACACATTCTCATCGACCCATCCTTCTTCTTGACGAGTAACACCGGTGCACCTCAAGGCGAAGCACTAGGTCTAATAAATCATTTCTGCAATAACTCTTCAATTTTCTGTTTGACTTCCTTCTGTTCTACTGGTGACATTCGATACGATGCCTTCGATATTGGTGCACTGCCTGGCTAAATTGTGATACTGAATTCCACATCTCTGTGCGGAGGTAATCCAGGTATCTCCTCCAAGAATACGAGTGGGAAATCTCGTACAATGGGTATCTTCTTAACCTCCTCCGATACTTTTGTTCCAGTCACAGTCGTTAAGATTTCTCAACGCTTCTTCTTTCCTTGAAACACGATCTCCATTTTCTCGGGTATCACTATGGTCACATTCTTTCCTTTGCAATCTATGGCCGCCTTATGTTTCTTCATCCAGTCCATCCCGATTATAATATCTTCCCCATAAATCCCAACTCCAACAGGTATATGCTAAGAGTTTCTCCACCTATTTGCAGTTTATAGCCTTTATAGCATTCACTAGCAGTTAGAGTAGCTCCTGAAGGTGTGGCCACTTCTAAAGCCAAATCAAGAATTGCCTCATGAGTACATTTCAACTTCTTAGCTAAGGACTTAGATACAAAAGTATGGGAAGATCCATTATCAAACAAAACACTGGCTTTAATTTCATTAACATTCAAACATCCTGTTACAAACGATTACATATTTTAATAACTGTCTTCCATTATATTAATATAACCAAATATCTTTCAATTTCTCATACCAGTAATGACCCCTTCTTCCTCCTCGGCATCTACTTCAGTCAAAGCAAAAACACAACCTTTACGGAAAGGCTTCTTTTCTTTGTTACTGTTCTACTGATTCGGTCTATTGTTGCTTTTTTACAGTTGTGGAAATTTTGGCTTGATGTGCCCAGTCCTTCCACAATTGAAACAAGTGCTCCCACCATGCTGAACTTTATTCCTTGGGCACTGATGCTTATAGTGTCCTTGCTCACCACAAAGGTAACACTCTACTGGCTTGAAAACTCCTATACCAGTATTCTGCTTCTTAAAGTTTGTAGCAGATGCGGGCCGTTTCCCCTTGCTCCACGCCCCCACCTTCCCTGGTGGCTGCTGATTCTGGTTCATATCCATCTCTATTACTGCTGCCTGGCACACTAATTTATCAAACTGACGGATACATAGAGGCACCATCCTTGACCTTAGTCCAGGTCAAGGGCCATGTTAGAACCTTTTAGCCTTCTTAACTTCATCTTGAACCATTTTCGGGGCATATCGAGATAACTGAGTAAACTTCGTTTCATATTCTCGAACTGTCATACTGTCCTACCTTAGGTTGATGAACTCCATTGCTTTTTGTTCTTGGACGTCAAGAGGAAAGTATTGTTGCCTGAATTCTTCTAGGAAATCCCCCCACACGATTGGTCCATCACCCATGCCTCACTTAACTGACTGCCACTGCACTTCTGTGTCCTTTTCCAAAAGAATAGTCGTCAATTTAACTTTGATATCTTCTGGCGTTTCCAGTACTTCAAATACAATATCCACCTGATGAATCCAATCATCGGCTGCTGTCGGATCTGCTTGGCCTTCAAATGCTGGTGGTTTCATTCTCTTAAAGGACTCCACCATCTTGATGTGGTTAATAACGACATCGCTTGAGTTCCTTTCTTAGGTTCCTGATTGTGGCATAAAATTGCGATTGACCCCCATAAAGGTCCCCATTATTTAATGTACCAGAGCAAGTTCTGCTTCGACATTGAGGTTGGTGGTATTAACTCTACTGCCTTCACCCTCGGTCCTTCCGTTACTGCCACCTTCGTTTCTTCCCGGCATCTGATACATGATTCAAAGATAACTATGGATGCATACTATAACTTGCAAAAATGACATTCAAGACACAAATGATATTCAGCAATAATATATATTTAGACAGAACAATAATACATATATTTATATATATATCACACCAGTATTCAGACAAAACATGATATTAGATTTTCCTTCATGTAAAGCACCATATTTTTCAGTTTTACAAAACACAAAATACAAAACATTTCAGCCAAAATATAGTTAGAACATTCGTCTCAGTCCTATTCCATCAGTCCATTCCCAATGGGGTCCATTGCCCCACCCCCCCCCCCCCCCCGGCGCTGCCCTAGTTGCGCCTATAACTGGGCCACCAGAGTTTGTAGTTTTTCTTGCTTCTTCTCAAGGAGCAAAATTTTGTACCGATTGCTAATCTTCAATCGTTGCAGCCTCCGGGATGCCCTAGTCTTAAATTTCCTAAGCTCGATCAATTCCTTTTCGGAGAGGAGCTGCTTTTTCTTGATTCCATACACTTCTTCTAGTTGAGTTGTTTTCCATTTGTGCATGTATAGGTGACGGCACAAAGCAGCAATTCTATTTTAGGTTCTGGCCAGTGACATAGTCGGTGGGTCTCTTCTTTGTGGTATAGCCTGGGAGATGACCCTGTTCTAAACTGATAGGTTCATCGGGAGAACCTATAGGTGGTGGGGTGAGAGGAGGTGTCTTAATTTTCATGGGCTCTTCTTCTTCTTTCGGTCCTCCTCCTTCTTCTTCAGGTTCTTCTTAGTCTTCGAAGAAGCCCTCAAGGATTGGTATACCATTATCAGCCATCCTGCATGGAGCAAAATACGGGAATTAGTTCAGATATAGAGAGAAATCATAATAATAAGTTGAAAAGTGCAACCCTATGATTTATGATCATTCCATAATCTAAACTAAACCCAACTCTACAGGGAGCTCCAAGTCCAATTTCTTGCTACGTTAGTACTACTATTTGAAGCAGGCTCTGATACCACTGTTGTAGCGCCCCGAGATCCACATACAGGAAACTCATGACACAACCCAAGATAACTGCTTCGAATGAGTACACAACATAGGAAAGAAAACACAGGAAATTTAAAACTTACATTGTACAGGAAAATCTATACTCTCTACTTGGAATGCTTCACAGCCAAAAACTCTTATGTTGTTACGCCCTGGCCCCAAACTCAGCAATTTATTTAATTTATTTATTTATTAGTGTTGCCGCTAAATCTGGTGTGGGGGCAAACAGATAGTATTTGTGGATTCTTAGGAAACTTTGAATAGCAAACCTGTTACCTGTTCCGCCGGAGTTTGACGCTGACTCCCGCCGTACACTTACAAAAAGTGCGAGACACCGGGGTTGATCCCGGCAATGCACCCTCCGACGCTCAAGTCAGTAATCAGAAGTGATTATGAAAGAGCGCAAAACTGGCAAAAGATTGATTACCTCTTAATGGAGATGGATGGGGGGTATTTATAGGCGCCGCTAGGGTCAGATTAGGAATGTAATCCCTAATTCCTGGTGAAAGGATAGATATGAATCAGGGCCGTTGATTAGGATTTAATCAGAAACCCTAATTCTATCCTTTCTGGACCGGGTTTGCTGCGGGTTGAAACCCACACCCAGTTGAGGTGGATCCGTTCGCGGGTTAGTGGGTCTTCGGGGAGGAGAATCCATACCCGCTTCAGACCCATTGGTAGGTGAAATTACCGTTTTACCCCTGGGCTTCAAGATTCGTGTCCGATTTGGACGGTTCCGATTTAACCCCATTTTTAGCCATATCAATTAGTATAACTGCCCACCACAGGCTGCCTCTCAAAAGGTGGTTAACCGATTTGGTGACTCTTGATTATAGGCAATGTTATTTATTATTTAATTATCATGAAAATCCTCCGATGTGGGATCAAATACCTCCCTTCACGTGTGTGTTGCACACACAGCTGACACACACACTGCTCCCCATCTTCCTGGGCCCCACCTCTGCCACGTCACCCATGTGCTTGTCAAAGCACAACAGCAGCCAAGCCATCCCACCTCTTTTTAATTAAATCTACATTATTACCATTTTTCCATTCAACATTATTACAATCGTGTCATATATATATATATATATATATATATATATATATATATATATATATATATATATATATATATATATATATATATATATATATAGGGATATGATCATGTGAGAACTCCTTCGGTGAGAACCAAGTGTGAACTTTTTTTGAGATATAAATCGAAACATCCGAACCGTTCATTTTGATCTACATATTTAAATTAGTCTACAGATGAGAAATCAAGTCATTTGAGATTTGTTTGTCCATACATTTAAGTGTTATAAATTGTATGGCTGAATATCGTTATTTTTTTATAATGACGTGATGGATGGATAAATGAACTTCAAATTACCTGATTTTGCATATTTTGACTAATTTTGTCATTCTAAATAATGTGAACGGTTCAGATCATGCATGTGATGGCTATGTAAGAAGTTCACACGAAGCTTATTGTGAGAACTAGTTCTCACATGATCACTCCTATATATATATATATATATATATATATATATATATATATATATAGTCCCCTTCGGTTGCATACTACTTTTGGTGAGCACTCATAAAATAAAGATTCTATGAAAAATCTGAACCGCTCATATTCTTCTATATGCCTAAGATAGCCTAACAATAAAAAATCAAGTAATTTGAAGTTCATTTGCCCATCCATCATGCTGTTAGAATTTTCAGCCATACAATTTTGTGATGATGTAAATCATAGACAAATGAATTTTAAATTAATTGATTTTTTATTGTTAGGATATTTTAGGTATATAGAACAATATGAGCGGTTCAGATTTGTCATAGGTGCTCTATTTCGTGAGTGCTTACGGAGTGCTCACCAAAGTAGTTTGCAACCGAAGATTTCTCTCTCTCTCTCTCTCTCTCTCTCTCTTTTTCTCTATATATATATATATATATATATATATATATATACATATATATATATATATATATATATACACATATATATATATATATATAGAGAGAGAGAGAGAGAGAGAGAGAGAGAGAGAGAGAGAGATGCTCCATTGAAAATGGGTGTCTTTTCACAGACCCGTGAAAACATCGATTCTGGTCGTTAGATCGCTCTTGATCGTGATCAACGGCTCATATCGAGCCCGCCCATCACCCATCTCACTTAAGTGGCTGAAGGATAATTTGGGAATTTCGTCCCAAATAACTCTTCGCCTCATTCGCTCTAAAAAATTGAATGAACCTAGGCCGTTGTTTGGAACAACGACCTTTTATAACCTAGCACTACAAAAGATGCTCGATTTACCAGCGTTTTTTTACGTCTTTGCCGGCATTTTTTTACGCCGGTGAAACCTTCACCGGCGTTTATAATAGCGCCGGTCCAAATGTCGCCGAAGTGAGAGTCGCGGAAAGGAAGGGGTCTACACCGGCGGTTTTAGTGGACGCCGGTAAATGTGACAACTACACCGGCGGCCAGAAAACACCGGTGTATGGGGGTCTCTGGGTGCCGTTCTTTTACCCCCAATATACATTCACCGGCGGTCATAAACCGCCGGTGTTTATCCATTCACCGGCGTTTATAGAAACGCCGGTGTAGAATGAAAGTATACCGGCGGTCATAGACCGCCGGTGTATGTGCATTTATGAGTGCCCGGTTTTCCCTACTTACAAGCACCGGCGTGATCAAAAAATGCCGGTGTAGTTAGGTTCACCGGCGTTTTATAAAATGCCGGTGTTTCTTGGTGCCGTTACAGCTAGCGGCATACACCGGTGTGTGTGGGAACGCCGGTATATCGCACACTGCAACTAATTCACTAGATAGACCGGCGTTTTATAAAACGACGGTCTAGCTATGCCCGTTTGTTTTCCATTCTCCGGTTTTCCGTTCGATTTCAATTCGCAGTTTCATTTACAAAACCTATAAACTAATTTACAACTGATTCAACCAATTTCGTTGCATATTAATGCGCAAATCACAACCAAACATAAGAATAATAAAGTTTCACACGTGTCATATCCCAAATATCTCAACAAACTAATTAACAGTGTCATAATCACAACCAATCACAACCAAATTCACCGCAAAATTAACAGTGTCATAATTAACAAATTAATATAGTGACGAACATCCCAAATATCTCAACAAACCAGTCTGACAAATATCTCAAAAATCCCAAATTAACAGTCTGACATAACTCTCATAAAAAAAACAGTCTGACATAACAGCAAGGAGGACATAAGAACAACAATCATACAGCAAGGAGGACATAAGAACAGCAAGGAGGACCACAGATTCATACCCCTCGAGTAGCTTCAGTTCTGATCATCAGAATTTCCTTCATCTGGGCGACCGCTCTGTGAAAAAAAAACAATAGTTTAATTCAACAGTAGACCACAATACAGAATATACATATTTTTTGAACTTGCAAAAAAATCTAACTGTATCTTAAATTATAAGATCAAAGTGCCAATTGCAAATGGAATTGTTAATGATATATAGAGAGGTAAAATAATTACATTGCAATGCTAAAAATCTAGTACTTAATTTTGTTTTTAAATATATCTAAAATAACAAAACAAATGAAAATTCAGTATCTAACTTGAAACCTTTATATTCTCCTCTGATTGGGAATATCCACTATCTAAAACAGTAAAACAAATGAAAATTCAGTATCTAAGCATGTCTTTCATGGATTGTTCAGACAATCCATGAAACTGTCATCGTGGACGGAAACCAAATATAAGAAAAATAAGAAAAATAAGATAGGGCTCATATCAAGTGTATTTTTAGGGAACTATCATCGTGGAAGGAAACCAAATATAGAAGCCAGAAATGGAAACAGAAAGAAGAATGGTAGAGACTTTGGATACACCAGGCTAACATAGCGGCATTTTCCTTATCTCTCTCTCATCCTTGTTTCCCTTCAGCACACGAACAAAAAGAGACATCAGCAACAACAGCAAGAGCGACAAGAACAACAATAATAATAAATTATTATGAACAAGATGTCTCTATATGGGTTTCCAGTTCTCCACTCGAGCCCTCTCGTTCTAATCACAGCCCAATTAAGAACATAGACAACAGCCACTAAACAATCCAATCACAGCCCAATTAAAATTTGCCATCCTGGATCTTAAATCTTCAGATGCATGATTCAGCTTCTTTAACAGTAAAAGAAAAATGATAACATAGCGGCATCTAAGCATATATGTTTATCAATTAATTCTTCATCCCAACTAAATCATTGATGTTTGTGGCTCCAAAAGAAACCCTAACAAGGTTTGTTCAGCCCAATTGTTGTACATATCCGGAGGATTTTGGCATACAGCTATACCATCCTCAGTTCACAATGAACCCATTTTGGTCAAAAAAACATGCCAGGATGACAATCAGATGCATGAAATAAGCTTCATTAACAGTAAAAGAAGATGGGGATGCTAGCAGCATACTTAGTTTGGAAGTGAACCCATTTTTTGTTAAAAAATCATGCCAAAGATGGCAAACAGGTTACTTTAACAGTATCTTAAAATGAAAATTTCCATTATCTGAGCATATATGTTGCAATACTAATTCTTGAGCCCAACTAAATCTAAAACCCAATTGTTGTGCATATCCAGAGGATTTTGGCATACGTACCTATAGCATACTCAGTTCACAGTGAACCCATTTTGGTCAAAAAAACATGCCAAGATGACAATCAGATGCATGAAATAAGCTTCATTAACAGTAAAAGAAGATGGGGATGCTAGCAGCATACTTAGTTTTGAAGTGAACCCATTTTTTGTTAAAAAATCATGCCAAAGAGGGCAAACAGGTTACTTTAACAGTATCTTAAAATGAAAATTTCCGTTATCTGAGCATATATGTTGCTCTACTAATTCTTTAGCCCAACTAAATCTAAAACCCAATTGTTGTGCATATCCGGAGGATTTTGGCATACAGCTATACCATCCTCAGCTCACAGTGAACCCATTTTGGTCAAAAAAAAATGCCAAGATGACAATCAGATGCATGAAATAAGCTTCATTAACAGTGAAAGAAAATGAGGATGCTAGCAGCATACTTAGTTTGGAAGTGAACCCATTTTTTGTTAAAAAATCATGCCAAAGATGGCAATCAGCTTCATTAACAGTATCTGAAAATGAAAATATCCATTATCTGAGCATATATGTTGCTCTACTAATTATTGAGCCCAACTAAATCTAAAACCCAATTGTTGTACATATCCGGAGGATTTTGGCATACGTACCTATAGCATCCTCAGTTCACAGTGAACCCATTTTGGTCAAAAAAACATGCCAAGATGACAATCAGATGCATGAAATAAGCTTCATTAACAGTGAAAGAAGATGAGGATGCTAGCAGCATACTTAGTTTGGAAGTGAACCCATTTTTTGTTAAAAAATCATGCCAAAGAGGGCAAACAGGTTACTTTAACAGTATCTTAAAATGAAAATTTCCGTTATCTGAGCATATATGTTGCTCTACTAATTCTTTAGCCCAACTAAATCTAAAACCCAATTGTTGTACACATCCGGAGGATTTTGGCATACAGCTATACCATCCTCAGTTCACAGTGAACCCATTTTGGTCAAAAAAACATGCCAAGATGACAATCAGATTCATGAAATAAGCTTCATTAACAGTGAAAGAAAATGAGGATGCTAGCAACATACTTAGTTTGGAAGTAAACCCATTTTTTGTTAAAAAATCATGCCAAAGATGGCAATCAGCTTCATTAACAGTATCTGAAAATGAAAATATCCATTATCTGAGCATATATGTTGCTCTACTAATTCTTGAGCCCAACTAAATCTAAAACTCAATTGTTGTACATATCCGGAGGATTTTGGCATACGTACCTATACCATCCCCAGTTCACAGTGAACCCATTTTGGTCAAAAAAACATGCCAAGATGATAATCAGATGCATGAAATAAGCTTCATTAACAGTAAAAGAAGATGAGGATGCTAGCAGCATACTTAGTTTGGAAGTGAACCCATTTTTGGTTAAAAAATCATGCCAAAGATGGCAAACAGGTTACTTTAACAGTATCTTAAAATGAAAATTTCCATTATCTGAGCTTATATGTTGCTCTACTAATTCTTGAGCCCAACTAAATCTAAAACCCAATTGTTGTACATATCTGGAGGATTTTGGCATATGTACCTATAGCATCCTCAGTTCACAGTGAACCCATTTTGGTCAAAAAAACATGCCAAGATGACAATCAGATGCATGAAATAAGCTTCATTAACAGTAAAAGAAGATGAGGATGCTAGCAGCATACTTAGTTTGGAAGTGAACCCATTTTTTGGTTAAAAAATCATGCCAAAGATGGCAAACAGGTTACTTTAACAGTATCTTAAAATGAAAATTTCCATTATCTGAGCATATATGTTGCTCTACTAATTCTTGAGCCCAACTAAATCTAAAACCCAATTGTTGTACATATCCGGAGGATTTTGGCATACGTACCTATAGAATCCTCAGTTCACAGTGAACCCATTTTGGTCAAAAAAACATGCCAAGATGACAATCAGATGCATGAAATAAGCTTCATTAACAGTAAAAGAAGATGAGGATGCTAGCAGCATACTTAGTTTGGAAGTGAACCCTTTTTTGGTTAAAAAATCATGCCAAAGATGGCAAACAGGTTACTTTAACAGTATCTTAAAATGAAAATTTCCATTATCTGAGCATATATGTTGCTCTACTAATTCTTAAGCCCAACTAAATCTAAAACCCAATTGTTGTACATATCCGGAGGATTTTGGCATACAGCTATACCATCCTCAGTTCACAGTGAACCCATTTTGGTCAAAAAAACATGCCAAGATGACAATCAGATGCATGAAATCAGCTTCTTTAACAATAAAAGAACATGAAAATTTCCAGTATCTAAGCATATATTTTTCTATTAATTCATAATCCCAACTAAACCATTCATGTTAAGGAAATCAAGATGCATCTATCTGAAAAAACATGCTAAGTTTGACAAATAAGGGAAATCAAGAGATGATACCGAAGAGAGAGAGAGAGAGAGCTGGGCGACGAGCGCAGGGGAGAGGAGATAGATCAAGAGCGGGGCAACACGGTGGTTTCCGATCGCCGATTCACCTTCAAATAGAGAATGGGAGGAGGGAAATCGAAAATGACGAATACGGCTCATATCAAGTGTAGTTTTAAGGAATTGTCATCGTGGAAGGAAACCAAATATAGAAGCCAGAAAGAGGAATGGTAGAGAATGAGGATACACCAGGCTAACATAGCGGCATTTTCCTCATCTCTCTCTCATCCCTTCTTTCCCTTCAGCACACGAACACATAGAGACATCAGCAACAACAGCAAGATCGACAAGAACAACAATAATAATAAATTATTATGAACAAGATATCTGTATATGGGTTTCCAGATCTCCACTCCAACTCGTCTTTTCTAATCACAGCCCAATTAAGAACAATTGTTCACAGTCACTGTTAAAGAAACATATATGCTCAGATAATGGTAATTTTCATTTTAAGATACTGTTAAAGTAACCTGATTGCCATCTTTGGCATGATTGTCATCCTCATCTTCTTTTACTGTTAATGAAGCTTATCTCATGCATCTGATTGTCATCTTGGCATGTTTTTTTGACCAAAATGGGTTCACTGTGAACTGAGGATGCTATAGGTACGTATGCCAAAATCCTCCGGATATGTACAACAATTGGGTTTTAGATTTAGTTGGGCTAAAGAATTAGTAGAGCAACATATATGCTCAGATACTGTTAGAGAACCTGACTGCCATCTTTGGCATGATTTTTTAACAAAAAATGGGTTCACTTCCAAACTAAGTATGCTGCTAGCATACCAAAATCCTCCAAATCAGTACAACAACACGGCTAAACAAACCTTATTTGCAAGTCATACAATGTCATCTAAGCATGTTATGTGCCAAAGTGGGGTTGGTCATACAATGCATGAACGACACGTATTAGTTGTTTGTGAGTATGCAATATGGTGCAGCTATGAACAGGGCTCATATCAAGTGTAGTATTACGGACTGTCATCGTGGAAGGAAACCAATTTAATATAGAAGCCATATATGGAGCCAGAAAGAGGGATGGTAGAGAATGTGGATACACCAGGCTAACATAGCGGCATTTTCCTCAACTCTCTCTCATCCCTTCATTCTCTTCAACACACGCACACAAAGAGACATCAGCAACAACAGCAAGAGGGGGTTGGTCCAACAATAAGTATAGATTATAATAAACGAGATGTCTCTATTTGGGTTTCCAGATCTCAACTCCAGCCCTTTCTTTCTAATCACAGCCCACTTAAGAAACATAGACGAAATGCTTATAGACGACAGCCACAATGCAGACTCACAAACACTAGTACGTGTCTTTCATGCATTCAAGACGATAATCTCTCTAAAAATACCAATTTAAAGACTTACCGAGGGTGGGACTTGGGATTGCTGCCCTATTAAATGGGCCATTTGTTCTTGTAGGAGTGCAACTTGTGCCTTTAATGAAGTCATCTCCTCGTCCCGATTGGCACTTGAACTAGATTCACTCCGTCCGAAATAGCCACGAGGGGGTTGGTCCTAGCCCCATACCACGGACACGTCCATGCCTCTCCTTTCCCCTAACCTTGGTCAAGGCAACTCTCTGCCGGGTACGCCAATCTGTGGGTGCCGCCGTAGGGTCAGAATCTGAAGCGGAAGAGATTTCATCATACCTTTTCCGAGCGTTAGTCTGTAAAAGGACATAACAATCAGAGTTAAAAGCAGATGAGATTTCGACTACTCATTAGATATTAGTTCACAAATTACCAGAATCCGTGCTGCCTCAGGGCTCGCATACGTCCCATCCTTCGATTTGTGGGTGGCATCGAAAAAGTCAATGTCGCCAAACTCCGTAGGACCCCCCAAATCTTCTTCCTATATATTAGTAAGATGAAATGGTTATAAAAAAATAACTGTAAGTAAAAAATGTTCAATACGATTGCGCCTACCAATTCTTCCCGAACCAGAGCAAAGCTCTGTGTACCAGTGGTGTGCAACACTAGCTGCTTTGACCGACTGGAAACACCCACCTCTGCCCTTTTCTGTACATGCCACAATGAAGTTAGCAGAAAAATTCATTAGAGTAGCCATACAACCACATACTCATTAGATTTTTGTGCCTTTAATGTAAATACCTGACCGATCGCCGAACTCCATTAGTGCACAAGGAATTGCCAATCTGAAGGCTCCACATTTTCTGGAACATTCATTGCATTCTCCGCCTCTGAAAGGTCTTTGTCAAAAAACTTCACCTTCAAGTCACTCTTGTAGTCCCTCCACTTTTTGGAGAGTGGCTTTTCAACCCAAGGCATAAGGGAGTCGGCGAACGAGAATATTGCTGCAAAATTTATTACCCATCACTAAAAATACATATTTCAATAATATATTTGCGCCTACCAATTATTTATTTTAGATGGGAAATACCTTGATTGTCGTAATAGCAGTGGCCTTTGTCGTGGTTGGCACCTTCGGCCAACTCTCGTATGACAAAGGAAGTATCCGGGGGTTCCTTGCTATAACCCCAATAAAGGAAGAAAATTTGCTGGCGTTATCGTCAACCGGTTGCCCGACACCGTTTACCTCCACCACGATCCTTTCGTCATTCTGAAGCCTCCAAATATTCGTCATCTTAGTTCGCCCACGATGTTTTTTGACAGTGGGCGGCCTGCTACCCTCACCCTCATCTGTTTGACTGCCACTATTATGTAGTGGCTGTTCATCCCCATGGCTCTCGTTGCCATCATTTATATTTATACTCTTTCCACGCCTCGGCATGTTGTACCTGGCAAGGATTCAATAACTTCCTTAGAGATGCAAACTTAATTAATAACATGTTTATAATAACTATCATAAAATTTGTACTTTAGTAGGATTAACAAACCAACATAATTATAAAAAAATTAAAAAATGAGATTTGTAACAAATTAAATTACAATGATAGTTTGGTTCAAATGACACTAAGCATAGTTTAATGTAAATAACACCAAGCAGTAGAAAATATGAAGATAATTAAACCGGTGTATTAAATTGTTGTACATATCCGGAGGATTTTGGCATACGTACCTATAGCATCCTCAGTTCACAGTGAACCCATTTTGGTCAAAAAAACATGCCAAGAAGACAATCAGATGCATGAAATAAGCTTCATTAACAGTAAAAGAAAATGAGGATTCTAGCAGCATACTTAGTTTGGAAGTGAACCCATTTTTGGTTAAAAAATCATGCCAAAGATGGCAATCAGGTTACTTTAACAGTATCTTAAAATGAAAATTTCCATTATCTGAGCATATATGTTGCTCTCCTAATTCTTGAGCCCAACTAAATCTAAAACCCAATTGTTGTACATATCCGGAGGATTTTGGCATACGTACCTATAGCATCCTCAGTTCACAGTGAACCCATTTTGGTCAAAAAAACATGCCAAGATGACAATCAGATGCATGAAATAAGCTTCATTAACAGTAAAAGAAGATGAGGATCCTAGCAGCATACTTAGTTTGGAAGTGAACCCATTTTTGGTTAAAAAATCATGCCAAAGATGGCAATCAGGTTACTTTAACAGTATCTTAAAATGAAAATTTTCATTATCTGAGCATATATGTTGCTCTACTAATTCTTGAGCCCAACTAAATCTAAAACCCAATTGTTGTACATATCCGGAGGATTTTGGCATACGTACCTATAGCATCCTCAGTTCACAGTGAACCCATTTTGGTCAAAAAAACATGCCAAGATGACAATCAGATGCATGAAATAAGCTTCATTAACAGTAAAAGAAGATGAGGATGCTAGCAGCATACTTAGTTTGGAAGTGAACCCATTTTTGGTTAAAAAATCATGCCAAAGATGGCAAACAGGTTACTTTAACAGTATCTTAAAATGAAAATTTCCATTATCTGAGCATATATGTTGCTCTACTAATTCATGAGCCCAACTAAATCTAAAACCCAATTGTTGTACATATCCGGAGGATTTTGGCATACGTACCTATAGCATCCTCAGTTCACAATGAACCCATTTTGGTCAAAAAAACATGCCAAGATGACAATCAGATGCATGAAATAAGCTTCATTAACAGTAAAAGAAGATGAGGATGCTAGCAGCATACTTAGTTTGGAAGTGGACCCATTTTTGGTTAAAAAATCATGCCAAAGATGGCAAACAGGTTACTTTAACAGTATCTTAAAATGAAAATTTCCATTATCTGAGCATATATGTTGCTCTACTAATTCTTCAGCCCAACTAAATCTAAAACCCAATTGTTGTACATATCCGGAGGATTTTGGCATACGTACCTATAGCATCCTCAGTTCACAGTGAACCCATTTTGGTCAAAAAAACATGCCAAGATGACAATCAGATGCATGAAATAAGCTTCATTAACAGTGAAAGAAGATGAGGATGCTAGCAGCATACTTAGTTTGGAAGTGAACCCATTTTTGGTTAAAAAATCATGCCAAAGATGGCAAACAGGTTACTTTAACAGTATCTTAAAATGAAAATTTCCATTATCTGAGCATATATGTTGCTCTACTAATTCTTGAGCCCAACTAAATCTAAAACTCAATTGTTGTACATATCCGGAGGATTTTGGCATACAGCTATAGCATCCTCAGTTCACAGTAAACCCATTTTGGACAAAAAAACATGCCAAGAAGACAATCAGATGCATGAAATAAGCTTCATTAACAGTAAAAGAAAATGAGGATGCTAGCAGCATACTTAGTTTGGAAGTGAACCCATTTTTTGTTAAAAAATCATGCCAAAGATGGCAATCAGGTTACTTTAACAGTATCTTAAAATGAAAATTTCCATTATCTGAGCATATATGTTGCTCTACTAATTCTTTAGCCTGACTAAATCTAAAACCCAATTGTTGTGCATATCCGGAGGATTTTGGCATACATACCTATAGCATCCTCAGTTCACAGTGAACCCATTTTGGTCAAAAAAACATGCCAAGATGACAATCAGATGCATGAAATAAGCTTCATTAACAGTAAAAGAAGATGAGGATGCTAGCAGCATACTTAGTTTGGAAGTGAACCCATTTTTTGTTAAAAAATCATGCCAAAGAGGGCAAACAGGTTACTTTAACAGTATCTTAAAATGAAAATTTCCGTTATCTGAGCATATATGTTGCTCTACTAAATCTTCAGCCCAACTAAATCTAAAACCCAATTGTTGTACATATCCGGAGAATTTTGGCATACAGCTATAGCATCCTCAGTTCACAGTGAACCCATTTTGGTTAAAAAAACATGCCAAGATGACAATCAGATGCATGAAATCAACTTCTTTAACAGTAAAAGAACATGAAAATTTCCAGTACCTAAGCATATATTTTTCTATTAATTCTTCATCCCAACTAAACCATTCATGTTAAGGAAATCAAGATGCATCTATCTGAAAAAACATGCTAAGTTTCAAAAAATAAGGGAAATCAAGAGATGATACCGAAGAGAGAGAGAGAGAGCGGGGCGACGAGCGCGGCGGGGAGGAGATAGAGAGAGAGCGGGGCGACACGGTGGTTTCCGATCTCCGATTCACCTCCAAAGAGAGAGAGGGAGGAGGGAAATCGAAAATGACGAAGGGAAGAAGGGACGATGACGAAAGGTCGAAGGCTGTCGAAGAGGACGAAGCGGCGGAGGCAAACGCACGTGAAGTAGAGCGAGGAAGGAGGGAAAACGAAGGCGCCCCCCCCTTTTTTTTGGGTTTGGAAAAATGGCGAGCGAAAGATTAGGGTTCGCAGGATTTATCGCAGCTTATTCACCGGCGTTTCAATTAGATACGCAGGTGAATGTATCGGAATATTCACCGGCGTTTATTATTAGAACGCCGGTAAATAATACACTTCACCGGCATTTTTAAATAAAACTCCGGTGAATACGAGGATTGCCCGGCGGTTTAAAGCGACCGCCGGTGTATAACCATCCCATTCCTATTCGCTCCCTACCCCGGCGCTACTAGTAAAATGCCGGGGAATATTCGCCGGTAAATCGAGTATCTTTTGTAGTGTAGGCGGCTTTAAAATTTCGTTGTTTCAAACAAACTACGCTATAAAATTTTATAACCTAGGCTGTTGTTGGGAACAACGGTCTAGGTTATAAAAGGCTGTTGTTTCAAACAATGGCCTAGGTTCATTCAATTTTTTATAACCTAGGCCGTTGTTTCAAACAACGGCCTAGGTTCATACAACCAAAGCGGGTCTGTTTTCACGGGTTTGTGAAAACAGTCCCGTTTTCAATGGTTATATATATATATATATATATATATATATATGAGAAATGCTCCATTGAAAACAGGCTTGTTTTCACGGGTTGGAAAACAGCGATCTGAGCCATTGGATCGCTCTTGATCGTGATTAGCGGCTCAGATCGTTGCCACCCATCACCCAATATCACTTAAGTGGCGGAGGGTTAATTTGGGAATTTCGTCCTAAATAACACTTCGCCTGATTCGCTCTGAAAAATTGATATAACCTAGGCCGTTGTTCCCAACAACGACATAGGCTATAAAATTTCGTTGTTTCAAATAACCTAGGCTATAAAACTTTATAGCCTAGGCAACAACGACCTAGGTTATAAAAATTGAATGAAGGCCGTTGTTTGGAACAACGGCCTATAATTCAATTTTTTATAACCTCCTAGGTTATATCAATTTTTCAAAGTGAATCAGATGAAGAGTTATTTGGGATGAAATTCCCAAATTAACCCTCCGCCACTTATGTGATAATGGGTGATGGGCGACAGCGATCTGAGCCGCTGATCACGATTAAGAGCGATCCAACGGCTTAGATCGCTGTTTTCCAACCCAGTGAAAACAAACCCGTTTTCAATGGAGCATTACTCTCTCTCACTCTCCCTCCATATATATATATATATATATAGGAAAAAGGGGTATGAGCAACTTGCTCATTTAGTAAATAAGAAATTGATGATGTGCCATACATGTGATTGAAAAATCCTTAAAGGGTTAGTTCTCCAATGTATCACATGCATGCCACATAATCAATTGCTCATTTACTAAATGAGCAAGTTGCTCATATCCCTTCTACCCTATACACACACACACACACACACACACACACACACACACACACACACAGATATATATATATATATATATATATATATATATATATATATATATATATATATATACTATACTATACTATACTATACTATACTATACTATACTATATTATACTAGCATATTATACCTCCAAGAAATATGGGGTATTACACATGCTCCCATGATCGTCCTACAAACCAACTGTGGGCACTTCCGTTGAATACTACTGACGCAAAACGGATGAAAACCACAACTTTCCAAATCCTCAACAAACAGTATTAATGTGGAAAGAAAATGTGAAAATCATATATTAGGAGTGTCGGTGTATGTTATGACCTAGAATCTAATGCACAATTCAAATGCACACGATGCTCTTATTCTACTGCATATTTGATTTGGAAACATATGCATCCCATACTACATATTTTCCAGTCAAGCTTGAGCGTTCTTCTGATCATAAGGTTCATTCGCTCGCAATGTAAACCTGTTCTTTTACTCTTTCCAGTTCCTGACATTTATTTAGTGACTGGTAGAGCTATAGTATATACGGTCTATTTCTCTTACTGCATCGGATCAGTGGTCTCTCTCCACTCCCCCCGGCCGGTGGTCGCTCTCCACTCCCGACAGGCTGGTGATCATTAAGCTCGGCCGCAGTCCTGCCAAAATCGGTGGTCTTTCTCCACACCCGGACCCTACTATAGTTATCCGAACATAATGCGAATCGACAGGCCTTCCCCTACTCCGCCAGAGACAAGAGTTACATTTTAGCTGTAACCCCCTGTTCCAGTTGTACGTATTTTATTACGTGAATTTTTGTATTACAAATATCAATAAAAAAAACTCTTCTCTTTGGACTATTTATCGGGCACTATTTAATTCTTGTTAAAACCGAAATATTTTTCTGATTCATTCTATAATTTTGGTGATAATTTAAACCCTGATTAATCCTAATCCTACTATAATCCAACAGCTAATTCCTCAAACCCCAACTTATTTTTACGGCTTTTAAACACCTCCTCCTCCACCCCTCTTTATACATATTATATTCACACCTCCTCTTACTCCTACATTACTGCCTGCACCCCTCTCTCTATATAATATATAATATATAATATTTACACGCATACTGTCACTCACTCTCTCTCTCTATATATATTTCTCTCTCCTCTTATTTATATATATATACCCACATATACACACTCACACCTCACCCCTCATCTTCACCTCTCTTCTTCTTCTCCTTTCTTCTTCTTTGCCCCGAACCCGTAGCCACCACCCACCGCAACCTCCGAGCATCTCCTCCATCACCACCCGATCACACCGAGCTCCACCTTGTCACCAACACCACCTCCCGTCACCCTCATCGCAACCCTATCTCCTTCATCGCAGCCAACTCCCAACCTGAAGCACCTCCATCCCGATCACCAAACCACCACCACAGTCACCAACAACCCCACCTCGCCGGTGCTTCACCATCGCCACCCCGAGCTCCTCCCACACCATCGAGCACCACCCTCCTTCCTCCCATAACCACTTGAGCCACCACTACTCCCCTCGACTGCCTCCCGCCGTCGCTCGCCACAGAACCCTTCGCCCATCATCACCTCCCCGAGCGCCACCTTCCTCCTTCACCCCTACAATCGCCACCGCATCCCCTTCATCGTTGCTGCCATCCTCATCACTCCTCAACCTCCAAAATATTTCCAAGTCGCTGCCTCGATGCACCATCAATAGCCCCTGTGCCTGTCGTTGCTCTTGATCCCCCGTCGCCTCTCCTCTTTCCCTTGTTTCGAACCGTCGGCAAATCCACCTCGGTTCCGCCCTTCAAACCCAACGCCAGCCCTCTCGCTGCACCTCGAAACCCATCGTCGACAGTTCGCAGCCCATCTCCACTATCCTCGTCGTTGCTGCAGCGATTACCGCCCATCGTCGAACGACACCCCCGTTGTTGTGGCGTCCCGAAGCCGACGCTGCCACCTTGCTACCGTGTTGTGTGTTCTTGTCGAGTCACTTTCGCCGTGTTTTGTAGCCTCTCTTGTTCCTACTATCATAGTCTTCGTAGTCGTCATGTATTCCCGAGTCGCTGTCACCTTGTGTTGTAGCTACTCTTGTTCCTTCCATCGTAGTTGTCGTAATCATCACATAAGGCAATCATTTTCTTGAACTCTCAGCAAGTCCTAATTATTGTCATATTTTCTTGTCTAATTATTTATTCCATGTTATTGATTCAAATCTTGAACCGTTAACATACTTCATATCGTGTCATCGAATATTCACATCTTTGCCCTGTCGTTTTCCCATTTATTTACTAGGAATTCGACCTAGTTCAAAATACTAAATCCAAGAACTTTGTACATATGAATCGTAGCCCACCGAGTGTAGAATCCAGAACATTTTACGGTTTCACAGTCTGATTTATAGATTGTGAGATA
Source organism: Hemerocallis citrina (assembly GCA_017893485.1). NCBI lineage: Eukaryota > Viridiplantae > Streptophyta > Magnoliopsida > Asparagales > Asphodelaceae > Hemerocallis > Hemerocallis citrina. Next base: position 350,524,824 of record CM030359.1, read on the forward strand.
TCATGATTTTAGTACAGTCATGTTGTAAATTTCAGAATCAAAACTGTGCATGAAACTTACTGTCATGTCTCTTGTACTAAGTATTAGACTATGTTATCGATACTGGATCCAAGAACTTTATACATAAAAATCGTATCCCATCGAGTCTAGAATTCAGAACACCTTACGGTTTCTCCATCCGATTTATAGTTTCTGAGATATCACTGTTTTAGTACTGTGACTCTTGAATTTTCAGAACAGAGTCTGTGCACGAAACATTGAAACCAGTAAAGAATGAACTTTTACGCATAGCTACTATCCCAAGAATGTATCGTTTGAATATGCATTGGAACCGGAAGGGAGTCTATTTTCTAGAATTTCTGACGGAATCGGATTTGCTTTCCTGTAGCAACGGTAAAGTGAATTTGAATGCAGATAGGTGCTGCTGTCTAAAAATTCATCTGTACAATTTTTTGCATATAAACCTGTTATTTTTTATATTTAATAAATTGAACTATATACATACCATGCATTGCATAGCCCTTGATATCTTCTAGATATTGTATTGATACTGCCGTTCTACTAGTCGTACCGACTGCATGTTTATGATTAATTATTATAAAAGAATAATAAGCCGGGGTTATAAGGGTACGGCTTAGTAGTGGGCAATATAGCTGTATTGATACTACCGTTCCACTAGTCGTACTGACTGCATGTTCATGATTAATTATCGTAAAATAATTACAAGTCGGGGTTATAAGGGTACGACTTAGTAATGGACAATATAGGGGAGTATACTATGAAAGGAGCCCGTGTTTCCCAGAATAGTGATTCTTGATTCTTGATTCTTGATTACACGATTCTTGATTACATAATTCTTGATTACATATGCTTCTTGATTACATGTTCTGATACTATCACTGGAAGATCCGAGTATATAATTCTATAGAATTCAATACTTAAGTCTAAACATCACATGATTGATATGCACCCGAACTTGTGGTATGAGATACAGGATTGCGTGCATTAGATATGTTAATAAAACCGATAAACTCGAGATTGACACTAAGCATGATTCTTGATTCTTGATTACATGATTCTTGATTTTTGATTATATCATTCCTAATTCTTAATTACATGATTATTGATTAACTGATCTTGGATTACCAATTGATTATACTTTGAAGTCTTGAATACACTAGTTTACAATTGTTTCTTACATGATCATATTGTTCCAGTTCCTTGCTTCCTTCCATATTGTATTGTTTTCAGTAATTGCACTGCTACTTCTTGTTCATTCCTTATATATCTTGCTATCTTACCATTTTACATCTTAATGCTACTTGCTGTCTGAAGCTTGCTCAGACGGGTACTTTCCCATTTTCTTTGAGTTAATGTTTATACAAGACAGATGATGATTTACAGAAGGAACTTGATGATCTGACTTTCTTGATAGAATTACTATAGCTATTTCTCTTCCACCTCATTGTAATAAACTGTTTAGTACATTGTTTATTCTCGGGTATTTTGACCCAAATTTCTTGTATCTCAGACATTGGTTATTGTATTCTAGCATTGTTCATGTGATTATTATTGTTACCCGTGTTGTTGAGCTTACTGGTATTGTACAGCTTATGGATGATGTGAGTTTGTATACTTATATCATTCGCTGGGCCTCAACTGCTTGCCCGTACTTTCGTATAGTGGGAAGCGGGGCGTGACATTAGCTCATTGTTGCTCGTATGGATAACTTAGAATATAGACGTACTGATAAGGGTCCATTGCCCTAGATTTCGACATTTTCTAATCACTAAATCTAAAAAGTTAACAGTCGAGACCATGCTACACGTGTCCCAGATGAGACGACGCCGCACATGTCCCCTTGACAGGTGAGTACGCTCCCAAATAGTGCATGTCCTTATTCTATTGGTCATGTGATTACGAGTTATTGTAATTTATTAATTATACTCTATTTCTTAATTTGTTCCACTTAGTCCCTTTTTTTAATTCAGTAATGGCTGATTACTAGGTAAATTATAGCTAGACTCAAAAGTTACTCGTCTTTATAACAAGTCGTCTAACTCAACAAGTCATCTAACTTCAAATATGGGTTACATCCCAATTTATCGGATTAAGCTAAGAGTCGGCTTCACTTAGATACTTGATATTGACATATAATAAAATTAGTGCATTTAATATGTACTAAATATTACCATATGCATAACAACACTAGTGCACTTGATATGCATTAAACATCACCATATGCATACTTATCCATTTAATTCTTTAATGCCTACAATCTTTTCTATACTAGCAATAGTTTCTCTTCTAGCTTACAACCATACTGCTATAAGTAGTTTCTACATGTGAGTTTCTACACAAATGACTATTATATCTACTACTTTAAGTGACTACTATTTCTACTATGAATTACTAACTAACAAGTAATTTCTACTACCATGAACAAGTAGTTTTCTATTACCGTGAATTACTATGAATTCTATATGCTAACCAAACAATTATATTAACTAGACATACACTCCTATAATTCTTCTATTCAACTTTTCTTTAGCTATAATTGTTTATATGAGCTAAGCACACATGAACTAAGCTAAGCATACATGAACTAAGCATGCATCTACATTAACTAAGCATAGTATGAGTAATACTCTCTACTAACATACAACATCATCCATGTTATTCTATATAATTTATATATAAATTACCATTCTCATTCATGACTATTATGTATTAATTCTACATAGACTTACTATAGTTAATTATACATGTAACTTCTTCATACTATTTATATTTATACTATTATTACATATAATTTTCTATAAGTACCTCATACCTAATTAAACTACAACTTTTATTTCACATAATCACTTCAACTATTTATATATAAATTAACAATTAGTTAATTTATTAAAGAACAAAATATGAGTTGTGAGTAAACATACATCATCTACAATTCTTCGATTTAAATTCTCTTCATCCTATGTTTGTTTTATGTGAACTAAACATTCAATACTTTCAATCAACATCTCTGTAATGCCCCGAGCTCGGCTCAGCTGTGCACGCAGCTACATGTGCGCGCACGCGAAAGAACGGATACAAAACTCTAGCCGCACCCACCACAGGCACCATCAAAAGGTGGGTATACCCTATAGGTGAATCTTTCTCATTTGGATCCTAATATAACCTCTCATTCACCACAAGCATTTTCCGATATGGGACTTTTAAGCCCAAGCCCCAACGTCAGCAACCATGCATGCATGCACACTTTCTATCATTTAATGGCCTAAGCCCCATAGGCCACTTCTATGGGCTCTTCATTTAATCCATAATCCAAGCCTCCTATAGAAATCCCATGGGCCAACAACCGACTCCTCTCACTCTTTCTAATTATTTATTTATTATATATATATTATTATATATATTTCTATATATAATATTATATATACACCCGCTTAAGAACGGGGTGTTACAATCCCAAACAATCATAAACTTCTGAGTATTTAATCTATGGAAAATAAACAAAATGTAAAGGAAAATACTCACTTGAACTTTATTAGTTAGGCCTCCAATTGCTTTCTTCTCCTCCTTGATTTTTTTGGCTCTTCCTTACTTTAGCTTACTATGTACACAATGCTACAAGAAATTATATATAGGCCTCCAATTGCTTTCTTCTCCTCCTAGATTCTTTTGGCTCTTCCTTACTTTAGCTTACTACGTACACAATGCTACAAGAAATTATATATATATATAATTTCTAGTAGCATAGTGTATATAGTAAGCTAAAGTAAGGTAGAGCCAAAAAAATCAAGGAGGAGAAGAAAGCAATTGGAGGCCTAACTAATAAAGTTCAAGTGAGTAATATATATATATATATATATATATATATATATATGAATGCTCCATTACAAACCACCTAAGCCAGTCGTTGTTTCCAACAAAGACTTAGGTTATAAATCAAAGCCAACAACGAGTTATACATATAAAGGAATGCTCCATTGCAAACCACCTAAGCTAGTCGTTGTTTCCAACAAAGGCTTAGGTTATAAACCAAAGCCAACAACGAGTTCAGTAAAAACATAACTGAAGTCGTTATTCCCAAAAACGGCTTCAGCGGTTTTCATACCCGTTTTCACGGGACCTGTTTGCGATGGAGTATCCCTTATATATATATATATATATATATATATATATATATATATATATATATATATATATAGGAATGCTCCATTGCAAACCACCTAAGCCAGTCGTTGTTTCCAACAAAGGCTTTAGGTTATAAACCAAAGCCAACAATGGCTTCAGTATCACATAAATGAAGCCATTATTCCCAAAAACGGCTTCAACGATTTTCATACCCGTTTTCACGGGACCCATTTGCAATGGAGTATCCCTTATATATATATATATATATATATATATATATATATATATATATATATATATATATATGGGTAAAAGGTTTATAAGCAACTTGCTCATTTAGTAAATGAGCAACTGATTATGTGGTATACATGTGATTGGACAATCTTTAAAAGAGTTAGTTGTCCAATGTATCACATGCATTCCACATTATCACTTGCTCATTTACTAAATGAGCAAGTTGCTCATATCCCTTTTACCCTATGTATATATATATATATATATATATGCTTAGAATATGAAAGATATAGAGAATAGAAGAAAAATAGGCTAGGATTATTATAAAAGAACTAGGGTTTTGTAAATAGTAGAAAGAAAACTAGGGTTTCTTCTATTCTTCACATATATATAAAGAGAGGAGATGGAGGGGGTTGACCCATCAAGGAGAGAAGTGTGGGTGAGTGTGGGTGAGTGTAGAAGGCTCTAGGTGAGCTTTGGTGTCTCCACTTTTACATATAGCCCTTGTATTTTTAATCAATTGCACTTAACCACTTGGTCTGACTCATTGTGTGATTGTGTTCTTGGTTGTTGGGTTGGGCTTCTTCTCTCTCTTTTGTTGTTGTAAATGTTGGGTTTTAAGAAAGAAAACAAGTTGGGCTTTTAGGCCAATCATATAGATTTGCTAAAAATTAAAAAATTATAGTAGTAATAGTGTATGATAAAATAAAAAATAACAATAACAATGTATATATATATATTTTTATTGTAAAGAAAATTTTGCATACTAGGGGTATTACATCTTGTTCTCACATTCCTCTCAAAACCCGTGTCCCCTTACCAGATATCTCCAATGTCGGAAGAAGTTTTTAGAGGGGGACGGTTTTTCAAGAGAATGTGAGGCCAAGATCTTTTGTCACTTTCTTTTTTAACACTCCAACAGGTAAATTTGTCGTATTTGACAAGTTGCCAGGTTTCCGACATCTCTATCTCTATCTCTATCTCTAATATTATAATGGGAGAGTTGTGTTTGTCATTTGTAGATAACATGTAATTTGTAGACAATCATTCAACCAACCATCTAATCTCAACTATTTATCTTTAAGTGAGAGTTATATTAATCATTTATTTACTTAACTGCTTTTAGTTACCATAATACTCTCAAAGTTCAAATTTATTTACAATATAATTATTTAACTGTTGTTAGTTACCATAATATAACCATTCAACCAACCATCTAATCTCAACCATTTATCTTTAAGTGATAATTATGTTAATCATTCATTTGCTTAACTGCTGTTAGTTACCATAATACCCTCAAAGTTCAAATTTATTTACAATATAATTATTTACCAAAGTGTCACTCATATAAAATAAAAGTTGATGCCACTAGGAGTAATTTGTAAAAAGTATGTGATGAATACAGTGAGATCTCATGTTCAATGCCAGAATATGTCTTAGTATTATTATTTTTTTAAAATTATCAGAACATGCATTGCACGTGAAAATTACTAGTTATTTTAATGGGAGAGTTTGTCACCAAACAAACTCCATTCTTAAGAGCATCCACATTCGTTTCTCATTTTTGCCAAATTCCCATATTTTGAGAATTGAGTGTCTGCAGTCGTTTGCTATTTGCCATATTTTGGCAAAATAGCTATAGTGCCTTCTCATATTTGAGAAACGAATTGGCGATTCTCAAATTATAGGGTTGTTCCGTCCCTTTTTTTTTATCTCATCGGACGAAACATGTTGTTGCGTCCTGAATTTTTTATAATTTTTTATTTTTATTTTTTAAGATCAGACGGAACATGTTGTTCCGTCTTAATTATAAAAAAAATTGGAACGGGACGAGACATGTTGTCCCGTCCGATCTCAAAATTGGACAAACGGGACAGCATGTCCCGTTTGAAGGCCAACTGTCACTTTCACCCAATTAACTCACTAACTTAACACTCTAATTACCATTACTAATTACTATTTAGTTACTAATTACTATTTAATAATTGATTACTATTTAATAAGTTTTTTAACTGATTACATGTCCCGTCTCTTCCGATTTTTAAATTTTTTTTTTACTGAACATGCTAGACGATACATGTTGTTTCGTCTTGTTATTTTTTGAGAAACTTTTAGCAAACGACCACTGCACACATCACACACATTTTCTATTTCTATTTGTGCCATTTTCTCAAATATGAGAAACACCATTGTGGATGCTCTAATCAAACAAACATGTGCATTGTAACCCAACAAATACGTGCAATGCACATAGATAACTAATATAAAGGAGATCTTAGGTTTGATGTCAGTCAACGTCAGATTTTTTAATATATATATATATATATATATTAAAAAATCTGATGTTGTCACATAAATCTGATGTTATCACACACACACACACACACACACACACACACACACACACACACACACACACACACACACACACACACACACATATATATATATATAGGGAAACTTTCCGTTGCACACCAGCCTAGTGTGCAACGCCGTGCGCACTGCATGTAGACCGTCCGATCTACTTAAGCCAGATCCAATGGATCTGATGCGCTCCCGCTCATCAGATAATGCTGGGCGGTATAATCGGAATTTCACCCCCCAAATACAGCTGGCTCCACCTCTTTCTCTCTTCTCCCTTCCCTATCGTTCGTAATCCGCTCCAGATCCTTCATCCCCTTCCTCACATAAAGAAAACCCTAGCCCTTTCTCCAATCAGAACCCATCGAATAGCTTGCTTCTCTATCTAAACCCTATCTCCTTTCCCCCTCTCTCCCGCTCACCTCCTTCCTCCTTTTCGTCATCGTAAACAAAACCCTAGCCCCCAAAATCGTCTCCTTCCTCCTCGAACGATCGGAGCTCATTTCATTAACTCATCTCCTCCTCGTGACGCGAGCAAGATCTGGAAGCTCATTTCATTAATCTCATCTCTTTCTCCCACATTCGACATCGTTAGTGAAGGTATCCCTTGTTTTTTTTTTGTTTTTTTTTTGTTTTTTTTTGTTTGTTGATAATGTTGGGAAAAGAACACATCTTTATGATTTTGGTTTGAAAAATAATTTTTAAAGTTTTTGTCGAAATTAAATCCGAAATGGACCTTGGCCATGGTTATTGAAGGTAATGAAATTCAAGTATTTCATATGAATATGTAGTTGTAAATTTTAGAGTGCAATCCATGCTAAAGGTTATTTGGCCTTTTTCATGAATATATAGTTGTATATTTTAGTTAGGTTTTAGTGTGTGTTGTTGGATGCAAGTCCAAGTATAACCTTTAGCTTGCCTTTTTTCATTGGCAAGCGTGCATTTGGCGAAGATGATGTGAATTCATCTACTGAGAATAGTTCCGAGGATTCTCACGATAGTGTCAACTAAGGGAAGTATTTCATTCACAAGTTTGCTTCGGTAACTATTGATACCCTACTTTTAGTATTTGGTACGGGATGAATTGATAGGCAGTGATGAATTTCTTGTCTTCTAAACCATCGCATTGTGCAATCCATGTAACGGAAGGGATTTACTCCCTCTCATCTGTTAATGTGGGGGATATAATCGGAATCCCCCCTATCTCCTTAATCTTTCATTTGGGCACAAAGTTGATTTTTTGTTAAGTTACATTTGTATATTCAGTTGTAATGAACATACAAATTGTATATTCATTACAACTTTACAGCATAGCATGTTCTTGCACACTGGGCTGGTGTGCATACTGGGCTGGTGTGCAACGGAAAGTTTCCCTATACGGGGCTGTATAGTTGAATTTTTTGTAAGTTACAGCTGTATTTTCAGTTGTAATGAATATACAAATTGTATATTCTTGAATTTGGCTTTCAGATACAAATGAAAGGAATTTTCAGATTGGCTGATACATGCTCACTTGTTGGCTGCAGTTGGCTGATTCATATACACTTGTTGATTTTTAGATTCATTTTGTGCCCAAATTTGACTGTCTGTCACTTGTTGGCTGCAGTTGGCTTGTGCACACTGTCTGATGGTTTTCTTTTCGTTAATGTGGACCCATTGAAAATGGGGATGCATTTAATTAAAAGTGTGGTAAAACATGATTGGATTGTGATTGTTACAGCTATTTTGGTGTGGCAGTTCAACTGCAGCCATATGTGACTACACCATCGCAGTCTGTGAATTAAACTCATTTCTGAGCCTACATAAATTCATTTCATGAACACAATCATCCTGTAATGTAAAATTACTTTATATTATACATTAAACCAGTAGGAAATTCATCTAACGCTATGTTTTTTTTTTGCGGTCAGCTATGAAAAAGACTCACATGAGGACATTAGCAACAGGAGGTTCATTCATATGCATTGGCTTCGATTTGATATGTGTTGTACCTGTTATATATTCATTTTAATATGTTACTCAGATTGCAAATTAATAGTCTTCACTTTAATGTGTTTGACAAATGGTTAAATTGATAGTCTTCATTTATGAAATTATATTTAGGTATATTGGTATTGTAATGAGATAAATTTTTTCTCGCAAAATGTATTCTCAGATTGGAAACTTTTGGCTGCAGGCTGTATACGAGCATCATCAAAGACCAAAGCGGGCTGATAGTAGAGAATGACCTTCATCGTCCTCATGTTGGGATTTGGGTGTGGAGTTGCTGGAAAGTTACATTCTTGCATAATGTATATATCTGACATTCATTGTGGATATGATGTAGTAAAGTTTGAAGTTGAATCTGATTGCAAAGAATAGTGACAATTGATGCATGGTTGTTTAGAAATATAGAGGGAAGGTATAAAGAATAGTGACAATAGTGACATGTTGTACATCTGTACATTTACTGTTTTTCTTTAGTTTCGTATCTTTCTCTCTGAACCCTTTTGAGACCGAGAAAATGCAATTGTATTTGATTTCCATTACAGGGCTGATGGCTTGTAAAAGTTTAGTTCAATGAAGTACTATGTGACCTAACAAGTTCTTTGCAATAGCACTTGTTAATTTCAGAATTATAATTGTAGCATAATTGTATCTCTTTTATTATTAATTTTTTGTAGCATGAATTTCTTTTCTTTTTGCTGTGCAGTTGAAATTTAACTTTAGTTAAGATTTTTGTATGTGTAAAAAATTATTACACTTATTTAAGATATTAAGATGCAAGTGTATCAATTGAATTCTGTGTTAAATGGTCATGATCAGAATGAGTGTGGTTGTTGTGGCTAATTACAGCTTGTTTGTTTTTTCTTAGATGATCATATGGCAGCTTACCTTGATCGCAGCAAACTTGATAGATAGGCATAGCACTATGGTTAATCTTTATCGATGAGTAGTACTGGTACATATGTTCATGGACATTCATATTTCAGATGTGTGGTATCTTAGTTTAGTTCAAATGTTCGGTTTTCTCTTAATCCTCAGAACTAAACCAAAGCAGATTGCCTGATGAAGATGGCTTGTTTAGTCGAATCCATCTTTGTGCTTTGTGCCATATATAAATGGTTAATTGATGTAATACGACGGTTTGTCACTCGAAGCTCTGCAAGTCCAGTTCTATAACTAGTTGGTAACTAAACTGAACACAATCATCACAATACAGTTGAGCCTACAAAATCGGAGTTGCAAGGAGCTACAACTCCTCTAATTGCACATGAATCTGTTGCAACAATTTGTTGCATACAAGTTAAATTCACAGGGAACAAACATTTCCATTGTAGTTGTCATTGCGGGATCTACATTATTTGATAAGCAATAATAGTTTTAAGTAAGAGAGATGAACATTAACAAAACATGAGTACAACTAGGTAATATAAATCTCCAGGTCAAAATTATTTAGTGGTCGTCCATCTCCACAAACAAAGAACGACAGTCATCCATAAATCCACTGCTCATGCAGAGAAAACTGTAATCAACAAGAAATAAGGATTTCACATCTGAATGTGATCTCCAGATATCTAGCACATATTCAAGCTCAGAAATATCCAAAAATGTATTCTTGGTCATAGTGTTTACAAGAAACAATTTCTGAATTTATAAATAACAAATAACAATGAGAAATTTCCATCAGAAGAATTTGTCTTTGCCGAGACGCTTGAGATGATAATTGATGGTACTTGCTGCATTTTTTGGTTTTCCTTTCTGCAATCAGAACAACAAATACATGTTTTGTAATGTAAAATTACTTTATGTTTCAGAATAAAAGAGCTTAATATAATCAAGCTTTAGAAATTATACCTCAAACAGATCAGCAAATGCTTTCAAATTAAAAATACCAATACCAATATCAACAAGAGTCATTCTTTAATATAGGGTTCACCATGTTTCATTTCACAAGTCACCCATTGTCCTCTTATATGAAAGAAAGGAAAAGAAAGAGGAGATTTACAACTAGGCCAAATCTCACTACAACACTACCTGCATGAATTTACTAAAATTTACAACTACATATTCATATGAAATACTTGAATTTCATTACCTTCAATAACCATGGCCAAGGTCCATTTCGGATTTAATTTCGACAAAAACTTTAAAAATTATTTTTCAAACCAAAATCATAAAGATGTGTTCTTTTCCCAACATTATCAACAAACAAAAAAAAACAAAAAAAAAACAAAAAAAAAACAAGGGATACCTTCACTAACGATGTCGAATGTGGGAGAAAGAGATGAGATTAATGAAATGAGCTTCCAGATCTTGCTCGCGTCACGAGGAGGAGATGAGTTAATGAAATGAGCTCCGATCGTTCGAGGAGGAAGGAGACGATTTTGGGGGCTAGGGTTTTGTTTACGATGACGAAAAGGAGGAAGGAGGTGAGCGGGAGAGAGGGGGAAAGGAGATAGGGTTTAGATGGAGAAGCAAGCTATTCGATGGGTTCCGATTGGAGAAAGGGCTAGGGTTTTCTTTACGTGAGGAAGGGGATGAAGGATCTGGAGCGGATTACGAACGATAGGGAAGGGAGAAGAGAGAAAGAGGTGGAGCCAGCTGTATTTGGGGGGTGAAATTCCGATTATACCCCCCCAGCATTATCTGATGAGCGGGAGCGCATCAGATCCGTTGGATCTGGCTCAAGTAGATCGGACGGTCTACATGCAATGCGCACGGCGTTGCACACTAGGCTGGTGTGCAACGGAAAGTTTCCTTATATATATATATATATATATATATATATATATATATATATATATATATATATATATATATATATATATAAAAGATGTGCATCGCACGTGTAAGTGTAAATTACTAGTACATATAAATAAAACAATGACACATAATTACACGTAAATTGAGAATATAGAAAAAAACCCTCTTAATGTAAAAAAAAAAAAAAAACACTCCTTAACCGTTTATTTTGAATCAAAAAGACCTCATACTATTTAAAATAGGACTACTTTATCATTTTCCTAAATTACTTCCATACCAAAAATTATAACTTGACTTATTTTATAACCCACCATTATTTTAATATACTTATAAATCCAAGGTCTTATGCTAATTATTCTTTAAAACCAATCTAAAATTTGGAATATAATAATTCATATTTAGTAATCTATATTTGGTACTTCCTGATTTGCCATTCTCTCAAAGTCTCGTTGCTGAGATAAAATTTGTATTTCGGTTTTTCAAAAAATTGTTTGGCATTATGATTAGATTCAGACTGAACATGTCCAGTTGAATTTAATTTTTAAGATTGGATTTGGATTGGAATAAAGCATAGGTGATTTGTATTTTGCATGTGGTCTGCCTTCACGATCATAATCTCTTTAATTGCTTATATTTCTCCAAACAAAGTGTCAAATGTTTTAATAGAAGTATTCAAACAAAGTATATTGGTTCGCCCTGATTCCTCATCTCTAATATTATAATGGGAGAGTTATACGTGATTGTCATTTGTAGACAACCTGTAATTTGTAGACATTCAACCATCTAATATCAACAATTTATTTTTAAGTGGAGTTATATTAACAATTCATTTACTCAACTGTTGTTAGTTATCATAATACCCTTAGGGGGCGTTTGGTACGCGGTAATGTATAAGGGAATCTAGGATTACCCTCTTGATTACCTGGTTTAGTAAGAAATAGGTATAGTTTTGTAAATAATTTTAAATTCCCAAGGTTATCAAAATAATTAGTTTGGAAGGATAAACATTCCCCTTAAAAAGGGTGGGATTTGTGGATTCCTCCACATAAAAAATGAGTGAGATTATTGCATACCCAAAACACCCTCCAGATTTCTGGCTTATCATATAATCCTCTCTTGTTCCCTTAAACCAAATTCACCCACTACTTCATCTCTTGACAGCTTTATGCAATTAAGGACTCGTCTCCTAAATTAAGAACTCGTCTCCTAACATTTCTGTCAAGTATGTATCATGTACACCATATGTTCGTATTACTACAGGATTGTTCAAGTATCATCCAACAATTACTGATGTCAAAATTAATGTGATATGCTTGTGAATTAGGATTCGTCATATTCTATCTAATGTATCTCTAATAATAATAATAATATTATTATTATTATCTCTAATCTTTTTTTTTATTTAAAACTTGTTAAAATATGTGGAGTTTAAATTTGCTTCTATGAACTTTATTGTTTCATTTGTATATATTTAAGTACCTATGTCTCGTGTTAATAAATACATTTCATTTTTTCTTTTTGTTATGTTCTTCATCTAACTGGTTGAAATATATTTGAATCATAGTGTAATTTTTTTAGTAATCTATTTGTTAATTTACTAAAGTTTTATAAGATATATATCAGTATTGCTTTTGCACATACATGCATATACATCAATTACTAAATTAGATAACTTTTATATTTATTTATTTTTAAATAAAACCAAAAGGGTATTTTCGGTAATGTCTACTATAGAGATGGATTGATGGGAATGAATTGTTCTATACCAAGCACGGTAATAAAGTATTCCCAGGCATGTAATGTTGCATACCAAACACAGTATTGCAACATTCCCGGAAATCTTCATTCCCACCCTCATATTCCTGGGAATCTACCAATTCCTGGGAATTCTCCAATCCGCGTCCAAACGCTCCCTTAGGGTCTGTTTGGAAACATTGAAGTTGGGGAATGGAAAGAAATGGAATGAAAATGAATGGAGAGGAATAGAAAGAAAGGGAAAGGAATGAATTAATTTTATAAGTTGTGTGTGTTTGGCAACTGGTGGAATGGAATAGAAATTGGGGATGGAGCTTCAAATCTTCTTTCCATTCCTTTACGCAGCTTTCCGAGGGGGGTGGAGCTGGAATAGAAATTGGCTGAAATCTTTCTCTAGGGAATGAAATTTAGTTGTTTCCTTTGTTTTCTTTTTTGCAAAACAAACAGGCTGTGGAATAGGATAAGATGGGTTCATCCGCAGTATTCTATTCCTTTCCCTAGTTTTTTGGGTTCCCAAACGCACCCTTAAAGTTCAATTTTATTTACGACATAATTATTTACAAAAGTGTCACTCATATAAAATGAAAGTTTGTGTCACTAAGAATAATTTGTAAAGAGTGGGTGATGAGTAAAGGGAGGTCTCAGATTTGAGGCCAGATTACATCTTATTATTTACTATATAAAAAATTTAATTAGAATGTGCATCGCACGTGCAGATTACTAGTAGGAAGTAGAGACTAAGGGGGCGTTTGGTACGCGGAAGGATATACATTCCCCTTCAAAAAGGTAGGATTTGTGGATTCTCCCAAATAAAAAATCGGTGAGATTATTGCATACCCAAAACACCCTCCAGATTTATGGCCTATCATACTACCCACACTTGTTCCCTCCAACCAACTTCTACCGCTGAATGCTCTTCTTCTCTCTTCATTGTAACCTCCATTCATCTCTTTCTCTTCCATTTCTCTCACATTTCCAGTGGAATCAAAGGTATATCTCTTTCTCTCTTTCTCTCTCTCTCAGCCCCGTACGACTGTCACTCACTCTCTCTCTCTCTCTCTCTCTCTCTCTCTCTCTCAGACCGAATCAAGTAAAGCCCCGATGTTCATCAATTAGACCAAAGCCCCGATGTTCATCAATCTTTCCTTTTTAATATGCATCTTTCTTTTCAAACTCAAGTTTTCTAACTAAGCATTTTGCCCTAATTGCAGTTTTATTTCTTAGGTTCACTTGGGGTTCTTCTGATAGCGATTAGCGATAGAGGTAATTTCTCATGTTGAATGAGTTCATTTTAAACTTTCATTTGTGATGGACATGTTGTTATTGAATTATTATAGAATTGTATCGGATTAAGGAGGTGTAGAGTATTCTGATTGTTTGCATAGCATAGGATTTGGATGTTTCTATTTCCATTTTGTAGTTTCTGTTAATAAATATTGCAAAACTCCTGCGACAAATTTGTGGAGCTTTAGTACATATAGTAGTAATAGTATGGGATATGTTTGCAGAAATGCCCATATGATTTTTTCTGCTTGTTTTCATTTTTTTTAACTTCTGTTTTAAAAACACCTTGAACATCAGCAAAGAATATATACCTTTTTTAACTGAATACTCACCTCTTTAGACGAACACTAATTTTATTCATTTGTATTTGGGAGTATTTCCCTTTGTTTTCATTGCCCTGTAGAATTTTGATGACAGCTAATAGGAATGTGTGGTAGTGTAAAAATGGCCTGCGGGCCCAACCAGGGCCCAATACAACGCTCACTCAAGAAAGGTAAAAATAGCAATCTAGCTCGGCTTCGAACCATTACAGGGTCGGCGCCGAACCTCAAGTGCACCCCCCCGGAGCCGGCCTCCTCGTAGCCGACGAGCCTCAGTTGTCCTCGGTCTCCGACCCGTGACAGCCCCATGAGCCGTCCCCCCCCCCTCTGGCAAAGCAGGGGGTTGACCTGGCGCAGCCTAGGCCCTCCGATTCTCCTAGAAGCACAAAAGACCCACGAATTCCACCCGGTCAGTCAAGGGTCGGCAGACGAGCAGCATTCTCCTTCAAATACAAATCGAGTCCGAACTCACACCTGGTGCATCCACACGTCTCCCAGAAATAAACCGCATCAGGTTGGCGCCGTCTGTGGGAAACTTGCTTCAGAAGCCGATCCGAGCCCGACCATCGAGCGACCTCGGTAGCCGAACTCCTATGGCCTCCAGGGGCCAGGAGGCCGCGTCCACCGTCAACCGACGGGACACACCCCCACCAAATACCAATGCCGGGCCACGCGCATCAAGGCATGGGGATTCCCGTCAGGGATCCCGGCAAAGCGCCACCCATACGGTCCAGCCCGACCTACGAGGAATAATCGTTAACCGTCAAATCACCCGCAGCAGGGGAAGGGCCGCTTCCAACCCAGCCCCGAACCATCCACGACCACCGCCCGAGAGACGGAGGCCCGCACTCAGCCGTATCGGAAGGCAGCCTGCTGGCTAGCCAAACAGGGTCGAGGGAGCCCCCGTCACTCAGGAGGAGTTCCAGGACTTCCGAAGAGAAATTCTCGGGGCCCTCCGACGGGCCCCCAGGGGAGAAACACTCCGTTCCCAAACCAGGTCAGACTCCGAGGCCAGCGTGTCCCGACCATCAACAATCCAGCCAGAAGGCAATGACATACTCTTAAGGCGCCTCCAAGGAATGGAAGATCGCCTCGATCACATAGGGGACGACGGCCAAAGAGCGGCTCAGGGGTACAGACCTATCCGACCTCCCTTCTCCGCCCCCATCCTCCATGCAGAAATACTCCGGGACTTCCGACTTCCTCAGTTCGAGACCTACGACGGCGAGGGAGATCCTGCTGATCACGTGGAGGGCTTCAAAACCCTCATGATGATTCACAGCGCCTCAGATCCCCTGCTGTGCCGAGCCTTCCCGGCCACCCTTCGAGGTCCGGCTCGTGAATGGTTCTCAAAACTCGCTCCCGGCTCCATTTACTCCTTCGACCAACTAGAGGGCAATTTTCTTGCCCACTTCGTCACCAGCCGGAAGGCGGAGAGAACTAGCGCTTCTTTACTGGGGCTCAAGCAGATAGAGGGAGAATCCCTCAGAGTGTTCGTCCGAAGATTTACCACGGAGGCGAGGTCGGTCTCCTCTCTTGAACCAGGCGTCGCCTCGGCGGCCTTTCGTTACAACGTTCGTCATGGACAGCTGAAAGCTTCGCTGGCGAAGAGGCCCCCCGTCGACTTTCCCGATCTCCTCAACAGGGTCGAAAAATACATCAGGGCAGAAGAGGCCCTTAATCCCGAAGATACCCGGGAGGCCATCGACAAGGGAAAGAGGAAGGTCGGAGAGGTCGAACCATCAAAGAAAGCTCCGAGGGACGCGGGGGCCATGAAGAAGGTCCCGCCGGTCCCCCGCTTCGAGAGATACACTCCCTTGACCCACAACCTATCCGCCATCCTCTTGGAAGTCGAAGACGAACGCATCGTCCGACTACCTCCCCGACCTAATAGCAACAGGAATCAAGACCAACGCTTCTACTGTCGCTTCCACAGAGACCATGGGCACGATACCAATCAATGCCGAGCCCTGAAAGACGAAATTGAGGAACTCGTCTCACAAGGGTTCCTCCGGCAGTTCACCCGAGAAGGCCGCCGGGATCGGCAAGACGACAGAAGACGGAGACTCTCGCCCCCGAACCATACGACGACCCACCTCCGTGAACAGGATCTCGGGTCCAAGGGAACCACGGACACGCCATTCATCTTGCACTATGTCCACGGAGGGCCGATAGGGGGAGGGTCAAATACAGCCCGAAAAGCCCTCCTCCAAGAGGCGAATGCTGTCCAAAACAACCCCTCGTCCAAGCCACAGCCGGGGCCAGTCAGCTTCTCAGAAGAAGACCTCGAAGACGTTCACCTACCCCACTGCGATGCCCTCGTCATCAGCCTCCACGTGGCTAACTGCGAGGTACGCCGAATCCTCGTTGACAACGGTAGCTCAGTTAATATTCTTTTCCTCAAAACCTTCGAGAGCCTCAAATTACCCGGTGGAAAGCTCAAGCCCGCCAGATACCCGTTGCATGGATTCTTCGGCGCCCCTGTCGCAATAGAAGGGATTGTTACCCTCGAGGTCACCGCAGGGTCGGCTCCTGTCGAGAGGACCGAATTCATGGACTTCATGATTGTCAACTTCAAGACAGCTTACAACGCCATTCTCGGCCGACCTGGACTGACCTCCCTCCAAGCGGTGCCTTCGGCCTACCATCTAAAACTCAAATTCCCCACCCACCAAGGGGTAGGCATCGCCCGAGGGAGCCACGAAGTCGCACAGTCGTGCTATATGACTGCCGTCGGAGAGGGTGTGTTCCCTCTCGACGCCACTGAACTCGCACCCGAGAGAGATGGCCCAGCTCCCGAGCCTTTCGACGAACCAGAAGAGGCCCTGTTCGACGCCAAGGAGGAATCAAAGTAGTTCCGGATAAGCCACTCGCAGTACCGCCCGCGTCCGCCGCAACAAAGATATCTTCGCTTAAAAGCCCTCCGACGTATCTGGGATCTCTTCAGCAAATCCCAGCTCATGGTCAACCAGATCACCAGGGAATACGAGGCCCGCGATGAGTGCATGATTGGAGGCTCGACGACAGGCCAACGACCCCCGGCATCCTTCTGCTGCGCCACAGTTAGCAGAGTCCCCCGGGCACAGAACGCTCAAGCAGACGCACCGTCCAAACTCGCCCCTTCCTCCTTCGAGGGTCTCGATCAGACAGTACTCATGGAAGTCCATCACCTCCGGCTTCTGGTCTTCGATACTTGGCTTCAAGATGATACCAGCCCTGGGCCACTCCCATCCGAAGATTCTTAACCAAACGCCGAGCCCCTAACGAAGTTCTTAGAGAAGCGAGCATAAGATCTAACTTGGCTAATGTATGAAAAACCCTTTGTAAACTCTCATATGGAAAGGGCGGCTTCGACGACCCCCCCCCCCATCTGGTATGAAAGGAATCCCTTGTTTTTCTTTTTTGTCAAAACTCCAAAAGATTCGGCAGATCCAACTTAAACGCCAAACATCGGGAGTGGTCCCCGAACCCTCACTCCGGTACCGTCCTTAGTACCTCGGTAGGCCCAACCCAGCTTCGGGCCAGGGGCCCTTCCCAAGGCCCCGCGTTGATCCCTCACAAATCGAAGAAGCCGAACCGCGCCTCCGCCGACGCTTACCGCATTCCTAAGTAAAGCGAAAGGGAAAAAAAGAATTCTTTATTCATACCTTTAGTTGAGTATGAGAAAACAAGTAATGACCGTTACAGGACCGCTCCACTCATCTCAAGCCGAAGGAAGCTACCATCTTAGGGCCCCGGGGGTCCAACAAAGGACGGGACCACTCCGACCGAACGGCTAGGAGCCCTCTCATCGTCGTCTCGGTCCACCGGCTCAGCCGCGGTCGACGCACCAGCCACGGAGCTCTGAGCATCCCCCGGTCGCATGCGCTCCAGCAGGAGCAGCGCGGAAGGAACTCCATCCACTCGCCGACCCACGGAAGAAGAGGACGAGACGCCCAGCATCGTCTTGTAGCGGTGTATCTCCATCTCCTTCTCCACTATGACATCACGAAGTAACCTCTCGGAAGGGGGCCTCTGCACCGAGGCGTTCGACATGGTATGTCCAAGACCGACGCCTCCTAGGTCCCGTTCCACCATCGCCCTCCTCAGCCGGCTCGCCTCCTCCCTCAAGGCCTCGGACTTATTCCGGTGATAATTAAAAGCCGCGTCAGTATCACAAGCCCCCTTTCGGTAGCGAACCAACGTGGCCACCAGGGACTCAACTTTGCTCTGGAGCCACGCCACGTCGGAGCGGCGGGGGTCCGCCTCGGGAAGAAGATCCGCAGCCTACAAGAAAACCGGCCAACTCAAAACGAATAGGCAAGGAGAGCCAGGAAACACCCGAAGTCAAAACACTTGGCCGGTCAAAAATCATTTTTATTCTGAAAATTGAATCACTTCTTACAAAAAATGCGGTGGCCAGTCCGCAGAAGGCAAATACAATCGAGGGGAGAAAATAGAAAGACGAAAAACTACACAGTCTGTTTTCCCACCTCTGCATCGGTAGGCGGGTCCACGAGGGGGTCGACAGGCGGGTCGGGAGCAGCTCCTTCTTCGCCGAGAATCTTGGGTGTCCCGTCGACCTCCATGTCATACTCGAAGTTCGACAGATCAAGGGCCGGGTGGAAGTGCTTCACGTGGCTGAGTGCCTTCGCATAACACTCGTCTTGTGCATTGATCACCAGAAGCTGACTCGTCTTTGTCAACTCTTTCAGCTCCTTGGCAAACTCCTTCTCCTGGGCCGCCATCTTCTCCGCCCATTCCCCCCTCTCCTTGTCGAATGCCGCCTTCATCTCTTGCTCCCTCTTCTGAGAGCCTTCGAGTTCTGTCTTCATCACCTTCGTCTCCTGCTCGGCCTTGTCCGCCCTATCACGCTCCCGCTTCAAAGCAGCCTCATAAAGGCCCTTCACGTGGGCCCCCTGCACGGTCGCCTGTAATCACCAAGCACAACTAAGGAAACCTCCTTTACAACGTAATGGCGGGACAAGAGAGGTTGACAAACTTACCAGCACATTGGCCTGTGCAAGGCGTGTATACGCCGCGTCCAGGGACTCGGCCTTCATCTCCGAGCGATCCCGGGGGGTCGCCAACTTACTCGCCACCTCGACGGCTTGCCGCCCTCGGGTCAAACTGTCTCCCTCGCGAATCGACCAATCCAGCACCCACGGTCGCCGGAGCCTCCCCTCTATCTCCGGATCTGCCAGAGGGCCCTTCCCCTTATCAAGATCGGTTACCTTACCCTGGTCCGGATCGCCCTGAACCGCCGCATCCTTGACCGTCTCCGAGCGAGTCCTTTTTGCCCTCGGCTGAACAGAGGCCTCGAAAACCCCCTGGGTCGACCCCCTCGTCTTCGCCTTCTTCTCGGCTTCCTCCTTCTTCATTTCGCGCCTCCTCGCCTTGATCGACTCAGGATCCATACCTGTGAAAAAGTCCAGTAAGGACAATGAGCACGGAGGAACAACAAAGCCAAAAAGAAAGAAACAACTACATACATGGATTGGCCGGGCTCAGTCCGGCATTCATCAAGTGGCCCTCGGTCACCTTCGCCCAGTCGACGCTATATGACAAACGGAGGCGCTCAACAAAACCCCACTCCTCGGCAGTCAGGTCCCTCGACCTCGGCGTTTTATAGCTCGGCTTATAGTGATTCCACCGAGTGGGAATATCCCAAGGTTCCTCACTCCGGATCACTAGATACTTCTTCTTCCACTCCTTGATGGAGTCCGAGTGACCATGAACAAACTTCGACTTGCCCCGGGGCGAAATGTAATAGATACCCTCAGCCGACGAGCCAATCATCATCATCGCTCGGAAGACGTTCAACCGAAGAGGTACCCTCTGCTCCCCGCACAGCAACACGAAGCAGATGATCTGCTTCCAGGAATTGGGCCCGTACTGCATCGGCGCCAAGGACGCCCAGTTCAGCACCTCTCGGACGAACGGGTGAACGAGCAACCTAAAGCCGGAGACAAAGGCATCCACGGGGAAGACGCAATACCGATCCGGCAGAGGGTCGGTCGGTCGAAGAGTGGAGCTCGGCAACATGAGCTCATAGCCGGACCCTATATGGTATGCCAACCGCAAAGCCTCTAAGTTACCTGCCTCCAGAACGGTCGGAAATGCGTCCATTATCACCTTCTTCCGGCTCGGTGACGACGGTTGAACCCCACACCCCTTCTTATCAGAAATATCGTCGGGGTACCGACGGAACGGCTTAGACCGTACGGGTGACCCTGTCGTCAAGTCAACAGGCGCCTGACTCGAGCCCCCAATCCTCGACCCCCTCTTCTTCGGAGCCCTCTTCTTCTTCTTGGTCCGTTCAGGGGAGGGGGTAGATAATCGCCCCAGACCTATCGGCATGGAGCTCGAGCCCACGCCCTGACCTCCTATCTGAGCCCCTTCGGCTCCCCCTTCCTCTCCAGAAACCATCCGTAGAATCTGAACTTCGGCAGAACTACCGCCCCCCTCCTGCTCAGAATCACTACTCTCCACAACAAAAAGCCTCCGAGACCGCAGCGGCTTCACGTCATACACTGGCTGTTCCTCACCAACAGACTCCCCCTCGAGATCCGACTCCTCCCGCGAAGTCAGTCTGGAGGCGGGATTTGCGCCCCCCCCAGACGTCGATGCCAACGAGCCCGACTGAGCCCTATCCATCTGTGCCTAAACTAAAAACAAACTTACCAACAAACCGGGGGTCGCCTCGGAAGAACGAACTTGGTACAGCGAAGGGTAGGAACGAAGACTGAGATGTTGGGAAATCTGTTAGAAAGAGAAAGAGGCGAAATGAGAAGTGGACGATAGGAGGAGAGGGGGGAACATTTATAGAGGGGAGAAACGACTCCTCGATTTCTGCAATTACTGTTCACCGATTGGCGTGTAGCGGCCGCCTAGAAAACCGTGCCACGTCCTCGAAACATGGGCTTCTGACGTCATCCAGTGCCAGGCTGGCAACCAGACACAGGCTTCGGGCCGGATGAAATGCTCGGCGAATTTTTTTTTTTTTAAGATTTAAGGCTACAGGACTCGGCAGGCTCCCCTCTCACCCGCGAACAACTTGGGGCTTACAGCCTCGGCAGCCGAAAACCCCAAATCGTTCCCGGGTGGCAGGAAAGCCACCACCGTCTGCGCCCCAGGTTCCAGAGCTCGGTCGGCTCCTCTCTCACCCTCGAACAGATCGGGACTTAAGGCCTCGTCGACCGAAACCCCGAATTGTTCGAGGGTGGGAGGAAAGCCACCATCACCTAGAACCCTACCAAGGATAAAGATCGATTCGCATATCCGAGGCTCTTCACCCCCAGAGCCAGGACACGATGGATGCCCCTCCCGTCCCGATCTTTCTCAGGC
Organism: Hemerocallis citrina; assembly: GCA_017893485.1. Taxonomy (NCBI): domain Eukaryota; kingdom Viridiplantae; phylum Streptophyta; class Magnoliopsida; order Asparagales; family Asphodelaceae; genus Hemerocallis; species Hemerocallis citrina. Next base: position 350,546,993 of record CM030359.1, read on the forward strand.
CAGACATCCGTATGAGAGTCGTCTGACTCGAAAAAGGATCCAGACGGCAGAGTCGCCACCGATTCGAGGCCCCTTGGCGCCACAACAAAGTTTTCTAGAAGAGAGACGCCCGCCGAAGCAGACACCTCAGGGGGCCATTGAACCACCCTTGCTGGGATCAAACCCGCTAGGGGAGGGAGAGGTATTTATAGCCTCCCCCAAGACCCGCCTTTATGACATTGGGAAAGCCAATCTACGGAAGCCCATGCGCCACCTGCGTCCAGGCTGGCAGCATCATTTAATGCCCCTAGAAAAATGGACCATCACACGAATCCCGGAAGCACCATCAAGACTCCGCTAAAGCGACAGACCACACGGTTCAAACCTTCTTCTCAGGAAGAACCACCGGCTCACCATCACCCTTGCCGACACATAATCCCTCGTCATCTCGAGGTGCGGTCGAACACCAGGGCCTTCTTCTTAGGAAGAATCACCGGCTCGCCATCACTCTTACCGACCCATAATCTCTCCTCATCACGAGGTTCGGTCTGGCACCAGGGTACTCTTCTCAGGAAGAAGCAACGGCTCGCCATCACCCTTGCCGACACATAAACCCTCGTCATCTCGAGGTTCGGTCGTGCACCAGGGCCTCCTTCTCAGGAAGAAACAACGTCTCGCATCGCCCTTGTCAAACGCGTAACCCCTCGTCATATCGAGGCTGGGCCGGGCACCAGGATACTCTCCTCCGGACGATTCAACGATTTGCCATCCCATTTCCACGACCATGAACACTCCTCCCCGGCTAGCTCCCGCACCCCCGCAGGAGTGGGGGGCTTATGTGGTAGTGTAAAAATGGCCTGTGGGCCCAACCAGGGCCCAATACAACGCTTACTCAAGAAAGGTAAAAATAGCAATCTAGCTCGGCTTCGAACCATTACAGGGTCGGCGCCGAACCTCAAGTGCACCCCCCCGGAGCCGGCCTCCTCGTAGCCGACGAGCCTCAGTTGTCCTCGGTCTCCGACCCGTGACAGCCCCATGAGCCGTCCCCCCCCCCCTCTGGCAAAGCAGGGGGTTGACCTGGCGCAGCCTAGGCCCTCCGATTCTCCCAGAAGCACAAAAGACCCACGATCAGCCATGTCAGCTCTATACCGCTCAGGGTTTTGCCACGTCAGCCCTATACCACTCCTGGTATTGCCACGTCAGCCCTAAACCCCCTGGGCCTTCTGCCACGACAGGCCCATGGGCTTTCAGGTTCAGACCCGGCCCCCAAGCGGATCCAAACCCGGTTGGGATTCTCTATAAATACTAGATCCTCACCCACCTTTTTGAGGTAATCAATCTTTTGCCACTTAAATTCACCTAGTTATTGCTACTCTCTCACAGAGACTGACTAGATCGTCGGAGGGTCCACCACCGGAACAAACTCCGGTGTTTCAGGACCGTCTGCAGGTACACAAGACCTCGGATCCGAATCCTCTGATCCGAGCCCAGATCTCCGAACCGCCCCGAGGTCGCCACGAATTCCACCCGGTCAGTCAAGGGTCGGCAGACGAGCAGCATTCTCCTTCAAATACAAATCGAGTCCGAACTCACACCTGGTGCATCCACACGTCTCCCAGAAATAAACCGCATCAGAATGGTTACTCTTAACACCTAGAAATAGGTATCAACTGTAGATTTAAGTCGTTAAAACCTATATTATACATTCAAGTAGTTGAAAGAAAACCTGAAAAGTGCCTTCTCTGCACCAAGTATCTGAAGAGTAGAAGCAGGGCATTTAGCTAGATTAGTGCTAGGAATTTCCCAGCAAGAGATATCAATCGGGCACCAACAATTGCACCAATGAGGGATGTCAAATTGGGTGCAATGTCATTCATTTTTGTGACAAGATACTCATACAGCTTCTTCCTATATTCGGACAGGTCCATAACTCTCTGAGCAACCTGTTGAACAATGATCAAATCAACTGGAGATATATCTTGTCCTAGAAATAGAGAAGATACTATCACATTTTGTAAACACTAGAATTTTTTCCCAATTTTTCAAATGCATTAGTACTCCTTAATTGCATTAAATCTGCATTAAATTCCCAAAAAAAAATAGGTGTTAAACCTAGGTTTTGAACCTGTGAAGCTCCAGCCAGCGACCAAAGAAACCCACGCCAACCACTAAGTCCATACGGACTTGTTGTCTCAACTACAAACCGAAACCACTTTCATCTCCCTCGAATCTAGTGTTCATTTAGGAATTAAACCAAAAAAATATTTTGGCCATATTGAGTTTCGAACCCAGACCCAACAAAGAGGCCATCGCACGTCAGACCACAAGGCCGGATGCGCCCAACGAAATAAACTCAGTTCGTGGGTTTTTGTCCCACTTTTGTTATCTTATTATTTTTCAAAAAAAACTAGATTTTCCATTTGATCGAATCCTCTCCATTAGTCTACAAATGGTTTATTTAAACTGAAATTTATTTACTACAGAAACTCATGGGTTTAAAGCTCATATTTGATAATATTTAAATTTCAAATCTCTCTTTCTTCTCTTTTATTACAAGAATTACAATTATTCATTTTAATCAACTAGAAAGTTTGTATTCTCCTACAACAAGATATATAAGCTATGCATGCTCATTTTATTTTACAAACACTTCTTTTTAATTATAAAGAAAAATCTCTTCAAAATATTTCTAAAATTACTAATTTCTATATTTGTACATTAACATGCAAACTACAATTTCTCTTCTCATTTGCACGCAACAAGACAAATACTTTGCTCTTTAAACAAATTTTAACATTTCTATTATTTAACATATATGAAAGCATGAATTTATCTTCTAATTTTCATATCAAAATTATACTACTCTTTAGGCATGCAATCCCTACAATTAGAAAGTATAGGATCTAACCCACTAACATGATATTGATAGCATCTTTCATTGCAACCCATGCATAGATTTGTTCTAATTTATCATATAAAAATATAATATTCATTTACTATCACTAGCATGCAAAATTCTAAAATTAGAAAGCATAAGATTACCCACCTTAATTGAAGCTTGAACAAATGAAAGAAAGTGAACACTGCTCCTAGCTCTTCTCCTCCTAGCAAAAGTCTCCAAAAACTCTTTTCTCTCTTTCTTTTTTTCTTTTGTTTTTGGTGTGAAGAATGAGAAGAGAATGGTTGCTATTTATAGGTCTAGTCTAGGGTCTCATTTGCATAATTTCACACCTAATAAATTACTAAATTAATTTTTAATCTCTTCAGATTTCATAATCCTCAAAACTCCCAACTTTTCACTACCTCACCTCTTCAAAACTCAACTCCCATCTCTTTTTCTTCTAAAAGTCCCTAAGCTTACTCTCTCTCGGATGAATTACACAGCCGAACTCTATCCCATACAGTTGCCAAGTCACCCTCAGAGCACATCAAGTGAGTGCTGTTTCTTCACTTTGTGGGGCCCTCCATAATCATTTCACCATTCCATTTAATTCATTTCAAGTGATGCTATTCATGAACATTTTAACAGTCAACTTGGATGTTTTACAATCCGGTGGGCCCCCTTTAATACAAATGCCATTTACTATTCCATTAGAGCAGCATCTGTAGTTGTCTGCAAAGAGCATCTGTAGTCGTTGAATATTAAAAATATCGATATATGGATAAATGAAAATAGAAATTTCACTTTTGCTACACTCGTGCAAAGCTATTTTTAGCTATCTACATTAAAATAATAAGCGACGGCATATGAAGTGCCGTCGGAGAGGGAAAAAATTAAAAAAAATTATAAATTTTGGACGGACGGCACTTGAAGTGCCGTCGGAGAGCGAAAATAAAAAAATAATTTATTTTAAAGAAGGGACGGCACATGAAGTGCTGTCGGAGAAGGAAAAAAAAAAATCAAACCAAAGGGACGGACGGTGCCGTCCAAGAGCAAAGTTGATTTTTTTGACATTTTCCACTTTTTTCGAAATTACAAAAACATTTCATTAATTACAAAAAAAATTCAAAAAATTACAAAAACAATTCAGAAATTGCAAAAAAAATTAAAAAATTGCAAAAACATTTTCACAAATTGCAAAAAAAAATTAAAAAATACAAAACCCTCCGGACGGCACTTCAAGTGCCGTCCGAGGATTTGGGGAGCGATGGGATTTTTTTAATTGAAAAATAAAAATAAAAATCAAAGGACGGCACATGAAGTGCAGTCCGAAGGATTTGGGGGACTTTTTAATTGAAAAAAATAATAAAAAATCAAGCGACGGCACTTGAAGTGCCGTCCCTCAAATATCGATAAAAGCTATATCGATTCTCATTTATAGCAATCGACTGTAGCAAATTATCGATAATATGGATATTTGGCAAACGAGTGCAGTGGTTTTTTTGCCAAATATCCATATTATCGATATATAGCAAACGACTACAGATGCTCTAAATACCCAAAATATAAAAAAATGGGGAAAAAATTGCTATAGTCGTCTGCCAAATACCCAAAATTTGGGTATCGCATGAACAGGAGCTTGCCAAATATAAGAGACGGTTTGGCAAATGCCAAATTATAGCTGACGAAAGATTATCTTTTGTCCGTTAAATGAGACGAAAGATAATCTTTCGTCTGAAACGTGGGACGGCAAACAATACACCATCGCTTCAATTCAGTATACGACGAATTCGACAGACAAAGGATAATATTCCGTCCTATTAATTAAATTTTTTAAAAAAATGGAACGGACGGTACACTATGTACCGTCCAACACAATTCAATACAAAAGCCCAATAGCCTTGGACGGGACTTCATCCCTCGTCCCAGGCACTTTTAGGATTTTTTGATTTTTTTTTTTTTTACTTTTTTTTTTGTCCTTTTCTCACTCTTTCTCACTGCCATTTTGTTTTTTAATATTTTTTTGTCCTTTCTCCCTCACTTCAATGCATTTGTGTGTGTGTGTGTGTGTGTGTATATATATATATATATATGGGAAATGCTCCATTGAAAACGGGTTTGTTTTCACGGGTTGGAAAACACCAATTTGAGCCGTTGGATCACTTTTGATCGTGATCAGCGGCTCAGATCGCCTCCGCCCATCACCCTATATCACTTAAGTGGCGAAGGGTTATTTTGAGAATTTCGTCCCAAATAACTCTTCACCTGATTCGCTCTGATAAAATGAATACAACCTAGGCCGTTATTTGGAACAACGGCCTAGGTTATAAAAAATTTGAATTATAGGCCGTTGTTTGGAACAAGGCCAACAACGGCCTTGTTCTAAATTTTTATAACCTAGGCCGTTGTTCCCAACAACGGCCTAGGCTATAAAATTTTATTGAAATTTTATAACCTAGGCCGTTGTTCTTATAAAAATTTAAAACAAGGAACAACGGCCTATAATTCAAATTTTTATAACCTCAGCCTAGGTTATATCAATTTTTTTAGAATCTGTTCAGCGAAGAGTTATTTGGAACAAAATTCCCAAAATAACCCTCCGCTGAGCTGATCAATTGAAACGGGTTATGGGGAGCTCGATCTGAGTCGCTGATCACGATCATGAGCGCTCCAACGGCTCAGATTGGTATTTTCCAATCCGTGAAAACTAGACCCGTTTTCAATGGAGCATTCCTATAATGTGAGCCTCATATTTGTATGAGGAAATTTCCTCATACAAAGTGATTATACTCACTTGGTGGGACCCTTATGGAAGATCCAATCCATCCATCATTTTTATCATGCTAATATATGTATGTGTAGAAAAAATCAAGTGTTTTGGAGGTTATTCACTCATGCATCATGTGGGTTCAATTTATGGTTCGATTTGTATTACTGTTGAAATCGTTCATTTTCCAACCACATGATGCATGGGTGAATGACCTCCAAACCAGTTGATTTTTCTACACATACATCCATTAGTATGATAAACACGATGGATGGAATGGATCTTCCATAACGGCCCCACCAAGTGAGTATAATCACTTTGTATGAGGAAAATTTCCTCATACTCTATATGAGGTTCACTTTTCTCATATACATACATACATACATATATATATATATATATATATATATATATATATATATATATATATATATATATATATATTATATGTGTGTGTGTGTGTGTGTGTGTGTGTGTGTGTGTATATATATATATATTGATTAAAATTTCTGAGACGAAAGATAATCTTTCGTCTAAGCCAAATTTTAGCTTTTGACGACCGCAACGCAAACCCATTTTTGCGTAATAAATAAATATTTATATATTTATTGATTAAAATTTCTGAAACGAAAGATAATCTTTCGTCTAAGCCAAATTCTGGCATTTGACGACCAGAACGCAAACCCATTTTTGCCATTTCTATTTGCCAAATACCCAAAATTTAACTCAAGACGACTACAGATGCTCTTAAACCATACTCACCATATAACTTAACGGCCATGCTTTTATGCTGTGAACTTCCATTTCCCGGGGGCCATTCACCTTTTTTATACCATACACATTATATTACCATTTCAACACATTTTTACTAATAGCATATACTAAACAGTAACTATCTTTCAAGATATATATATATATATTTTACTTATTTATATTCTTTTGAAAACTACGGGGTGTTACACACACTCCGGAATTTATTTTGAAAACAAATATGTCCAAATACATTTACCGAAAACACGTGCGTCGCACATAAAATATCAAAATGCGAAATTGCCTTTGTCACGCCCCGCTTCCGGGAATACAGGAACACAGACACGTAACTGAGGCCAAGCGAATGATATAAGTATGCCAACTCATATCATCCATAAGTTGTACTAGTCTTAACTCAACAATATAAGGAAAATGAATCACAACCACGCAGAAACATAATCACATGAACGAGAATGAAATTCAGTAACCATATCTGGAAAATAAAGACTCACCAATTAACTCGAGAGACTCCTGTTCCAATTGTAGAGGAAACTGCTCATCAATGTCTCCTAGAATTCTCCTTGTACACCTGTACTTGTTCCTCTAAAAAGAAGGAATAATTTGTCCTTAGAGCAAGTACGGACAGCAAGTAGTGAAAAGCAGAGAGTAGGAGTACGGTGCATGAAGGAATGTGAATCAAGATCAAATTTTGCAAGGACAATAATGGTACTAATAAGCAACGGTCTTAATAAAGTATATATGTCAATTTATGTCCATTAGAGTGTCATTTCTCCTATCTAGTGTACGTACTACTGCATCCCATATTACAGATTCAGTGCACGCAAAACAGTGTACGTTTGAGACATAGTGGTGGGGTCTACAGAGCGTGTACTCGGTTTCAATAACAATCATTTACCATTTGCAATCAATCAATTTCCAATTATTCAATCAATCATTCACAATCAATACTTCTCCTTCCATGTCAATACGATATCACAATAGGCCTTACCGAGTACATTTTCTGAGACTATCCACTACTAAGTCAACCCTTATAAACCCCGGCTTGTTTAGTATTTTATTATTGAGTCATTCATGTCCATGCAAGTGGTCATAAGAATGTCAAGGGAACGATACGAATGCAGCAACATGATGCATTGCTAAATAATAAACATGAAGTGGTAAATCTAACACAATAATTCTCTTTATATTATTTTAACTGATGCCTATTATAACTGGGTCGAAACCTCAGTACAAGACAGACAATGCAGCAGGAATTATAAAAAGCCATCGCATATATGTTCATTCAAGTCGATAATTAATGTGCTACTACAAATTATGGAACACATTACAATGTTATATAACGATTAGAATGTCATTTTCTGTGTACAATCCACTTTATGAAGTCATTAATCCAATCACGATTGTCTCGTTCAATCAATGTATACAATTACCATTCATTTCCTTTGTACACGATTCTATTCATTTTATTCATTTCGATTATATCTATATGGGCTTAGGTTTGAGTCAATGGACAATTATAAGAGGTCAAGAGTATGTCGGGTTAGCTCGTGTAAACCCTCGATACTCCTAACGAGAAGGGACACAAGGCAATTTAAGATAATTAAAAATGGGACTACTTGCAGGAGATCAATTAATTTGAACTAGAATAAAAAAATTTAGTTCAATGGACTTGCCTTTTTGTAGTAGTCGATTCGAATAATTAAGAATAACGGGATCAGTATCCCGGGGAACAATCCCAAGAGGCACGTGCAAAGTACGTACGTAGAACTCCAAAAGCAAGCAACAAGAGTTGATTTCCCCACAAAAGATCAGCTACAAACAGCGAACAGGAAGGGGATCTAGTACGGGTAGAACACAGAACAGCGATCGGTGTCCAATCAGATCCTTTCTTCACACCCGATCGGATCCAGAACAGGGGACAGCGAAGATGGATCCGTTGCGGCCGAACAGCGAACACGGATCAGGAGCACGGATCTTGAAGCGATCGAACGGTCCAAATTCAATCCAGCCCAAACTGAGCCTCATCTTCTTCTTCGTTCTTCTTCTTCGTCGCTGCTTCGAAACGGAGAGAGAGAGAGAGAGGGACGACGGCGATGGTCGCGAGGCTGTGCTGCGATGGCGACACCACGTCGGGAAGCGACGTCAACGGCGGAGCGACGGCAGCGCGGAGGTGACGACGTGCTCTGTTCGACTCGAAGAACAGAGGAGGAGGCGAATGGTGAACGGAGAGCGGAAGAGGAAGCGGCACGGTAATGGCAACTTCACAGAGGGACGGGGAGAGCAGCATTGTAACCCCTGTTTCCGATTATACGGGTTTCCCATGTATTCTTGTATTTCAAATTCCGTATAATCATTCCAATGCATTTATAGCCTTTTAAATCTACTATTGAAGCCCAAATTTATCTTGTCTCTCCTCCTTTCAGTTTGAAGCCCATCTCTTGTTGGATTTTAGCCCATTAATTTTGATATGTGTTGTATTATTTAATTATATTTAAATGAAACCCAAATTCAAGCCCACCTCATATTGAACTCTACCCTAAACCCAAACCCACAAATCTATGCACACATTCCGTATACAACTTTTCAACTTTTCCCCACTCTCCCTACATCCCCGTAACAATATATCCACATTCCCCACGATTTACTAACAAACCCCCGTCACTATCTCTCACCCCGTTATAATCCCTCCATCTCCCTCTCTGTTTTCTTATCCCCAACTGAACGAAGCCCAAACAAAAACAGAACAAACCCCATTTTCCCATCTTCTTCTTTCTCCATCTCCCGCTCTTCACCCAATCACCCCGACCTCAAGCTTCGACTCCACTGTTCGCCTCCATCAAGCTCTGCAGCACCTTGGCCCGCCGCAGTCTCCGCTCCGAGAACCCAACACCGCAGAGGACTCCACAGTTGCTCGTCGTTCCCCTATCTTTCGTCTTTCCCGTTCGAGCTCCTTCCGCCATTGCATCGTCTTCGACCCCGAGCTCCGTCGCCGAGCTCCTCGCCATCGCTGCACCGCTACCCACCACTCGTCGCCCGCATCGTCTTCCTCCCTCGACGCTTCGCTGTCGCCAGACCCTATCGAAGCTTCACACCGCCGTCCTCACTCTTCCCGCCGTTCGCAGCTCCCCTGCGCTGCATTCCCGCTCGCCTCTCTTGCAGTCGCATCGATCCCTCGCCCTGCCGCCATTGGTGCCGTTCACTTTCCGTCCAGTCGTAGCTCATCACAGTCGAAGTTACCGCATCGTCTTCAACCTCGAGACCATCGAGCCAGTCGCTCGCCGCTATCTCCGCAGGCTTCCCCTGCACTCGTCGTCATTGCTCGCCATTGATGACTAGTCATCTTCGAGCCACCGTCGACAGTCACTCGAGGTCGCCCCTTATAGCGCGCCTCCGTCTCCTCGTCGACAGCCACTCGCCATCGAAGCAACCGCCCAGCTCCGCCTCTGTTCGAACCCAACGACATAGTCGTCACCGCACGCCGTCGCTTCTCGACGTCGCACCATCGCCTCTGCCGTACCTCAGTCACCGCGTCACTCCCCGACGTAGTGTCACCGCCGAAGCACCGCCGTTCGTCGCCGTCCCATTTCTCCCTCTCGCACTCTGTTTCGATCGAAAGAACGAAGACGAAGAAGAAAGGGAAAAGGGCGGGAGTGAATTTCAGCCGTTCGATCGCTTCAAGATCCGTGCCCCCCCTGATTGCTGTTCCGTGTTGTGCCCATAGCGAATCCCACTCGCTGTTTCCTGTTCGGCTCGGATCCGCTGCGCGGACAGATTCCATTGGACGCATCCGCTGTTTGCTGTTCTACCCGCGCCAAATCTAGCTGCTGTTTCGCTGTTTGTAGCTGATCCAGTGTGGGGAAATCAACTCTTGTTGCTTGCTTTTGGCGTTCTTCGTACGTACTTTGCACGTGCCTCTTGGGATTGTTCCCCGGGATACTGATCCCGTTATTCTTAAATTATTCGGATCAACTACTACAAAAAGGCAAGTCCACTTGAACTCTCTTATTTATTCTAGTTCAAGCTTATTGATCTCCTGCAAGTAGTTCCATTTTTAATCATCTTAAATTGCCTTGTGTTCCGTCTCGTTAGGAGTATTGAGGGTTTACACGAGCTAACCCGACATACTCTTAACCTCCTAAAATTGTCCATTGACTCAAACCTAAGCCCATATAGATATAATCGAAATGAATAAAATGAATAGGATTGTGTACAAAGGAAATGAATGGTAATTGTATACATTGATTGAATGAGACAATCGTGATTGGATTAATGACTTCATAAAGTGGATTGTACACAGAAAATGACATTCTAATCGTTATATGACATTGTAATGGGTTCCATAATTTGTAGTAGCACATTAATTGGCATTTTAATGAACGTATATATGATGACTTTCTATAAATTCCTACTGCATTGTCTGTCTTGTACTGAGGTTTCGACCCAGTTATAATTAGAATTAGTTAAACCAATATAGAGAGAATTGTTGTTTTAGAATTGCTACTTCATGTTTATTATTTAGCAATGCATCATATTGTTGCATCATATCGTCCCTTTGACATTCTTATATACACTTGCATGAGCATGAATGGTTTAATAATAAAATACTAAACAAGCCGGGGTTTATAAGGGTTGACCTAGTAGTGGGAAATCTCAGAAAATGTACTCGAGGGCCTATATTGAAATGGTATTGAAATGGAAGGAGAAGTAATGAATGTGAATGAATGAATGAAAATGGTAAATGATTGTTATTGAAACCGAGTACACGCTCTGTAGACCCCACCACTATGTCTCAAACGTACACTGTTTTGCGTGCACCGAACCTGTGGTACGGCACACATGGGACACAGAAGTACGTGCACTAGATAGGAGAAATGACACTCTAATGAACATAAATTGACATATATGTATATTTTATTAAGACCATTGTTATTACTGCCATTATTGTCATCGTATATTTGATCTTGATTCATATTCCCACATGTACCCTGTTCCCTTTACTCTCTGTTTTCACTACTTGCTGTCCGTACTTGCTCTAAGGACAAATTTTCCTTCTTTTTAGATAATCAAGCACAGGTGCATAAAGAGAATTTTTAGGAGGCATTGATGAGCAGATCTTCTACAATTGGAACAGGAGTCTCTCGAGTTAATTGGTAAGTCTTTATATTCCAGAATTGGTTATTGAATTTCATTCTCGTTTATGTGATTATTATGATTCCTGCGTGGTTGTGATTCATTTTTCATATATTGTTGAATTAAGACTGGTACAGCTTATGGATGATATGAGTTGGCGTACTTATATCATTCGCTGGGCCTCAGTTACGTGCCTGTGTTTCCGTATTCCGGGAAGCGGGGCGTGACAAGCAGTGGTGGCGATGCGGCGGTTGAAGACGACGGAAGCTCGAAGGGTGAAGTCGATGGGTTCGTCAATGGTGAAGTTGGGTTCTGATGTTGCTTCGATTGGGTTCAACGGGTGGCGGCGAGGGGAGGCCTGCGGAGACGACTGCGGGAGCGGCGGGGAACAGTTCGACTGGAGACGATGGAGGCGAAGCTTTGGCAATGGCGGCTTCGCGGAGTTGACAGCGGAGCGGAATGGGGGCGACGGTGCTGGCGTGTCGACGAGAATGGCGGAATGGAGAAGGGAGATGGGTTGTTGGGTTGTTTTGTTTGGTTCGTTTTGTTTTGGGTTTCTTCTGTTTGTTTGGGCTTCGTTCAGTTGGGGATAAGAAAGCAGAGAGGGAGATGGAGAGATTATAACGGGAGGGAGAGAATAACGGGAGAGAGTGGGGGTTAGTTACGGGGATGTGGGAAGAGTGGGGAAATGTGAACAATTTGTATACGGGTGAGTGTATGGGTTAATTTATACAATATAGATGGTACTGGGTTTAGGGTTAGAGTCCAATAGGAGATGGGCTTAATTTTTGGGCTTCAAATGAATATAATAAATCCAATAGGAATTGTTGGCTTCAATTAAATAACTTAACATGTATCAAAATCAATGGGCTCCAAATGAGATAAATAAAAGAAGAGAGACAAATCCTAACTTGAAATATAAATTTAAGTTTCAATAGGAGATCCAATGATTTAAATGCATCAGAAGAAATTTATACGGAATTTGAATTATAAGAGTACATGGAAATCCGTATAATCGGAAACAGGGGTTACAGCCTTTATCAACAGAAAATTATTAAAATTGTAATCAAAACAACATAAGGAGAACATATTTATTAATTTTATATTTTCCATGACGTAATCACTACGTACGCAGAAAACACGTGTATTATACGTGCAGAAAATCGAAAAATGCATTTTAATCAAAATAGGAAAAAAGGAATTTCCGTTTTATAAAATAAATTTAAATACATAAAAATAAATAATTTAAACCCAAAAAAAATATTGCTTGTAGCGGTGGAAACACACAATCGACACGTGCATCAAAAACACATAAAGGGCACGTAAAACCCAGCAATTGAAATATTATATTTTAGTCAACTGAAATCAATACAGAAAATACATAAATAGTCGGTAATCAAAATACGTGGTGAAAACACGTTACAAAATACACGTGCGTAACACACAAGGACAAAATTGTCATTTTCAATTTTGTGGGATGTTACATGCATAATAAAAATTAGAAGAGGAAAAACGATTTCCAATTTTGCGGGGTGTTACATGCATAATAAAAATTAGAAGAGGAAAAACGATACAGAAAGAACTATTTTGTAAAACAAAAATTGCAAACCGAACCCCTCGAGAACCGAGCAGCAAATAGTTCCTCAGCACCTCTCTATTTCGTTCTCGAAGTCCACGCCGCCCAAAACAGTCAGCCCCTTTTGTTTATCTCTCCTGCCTTTGAAGTTCGCACCCACATAAGCGTTAACAACTCAATCAGAGAACTCTGTTGTTGTCCTCGAGTTTTGAGCCGAAACCCCGTGTCAACGTCCTCCTTTGCTTTTTGCCTTGACTCCCGAGCCTTCACAGAGACAGAGCTCCTGGAGCTCTGTCTCTCTCTACGTCTTTCGTTTTTTTCTCTTTAAGTTTAGATCAGCCGTCTTCTTGTTAAGCGTGCCTTCTTTCTTCCTTTTGTTGTTGTATTTATAGGAGCACAGACGTGGGAATTAGGATTTATTTTTGCAGAAAACCCCACATCTTTATCTATTTATTTCCTTATTTGATTTTGCTCTTTATTTTTTACTTCTTTTTCTTCTTATTCTTTTCTTGAAGCACGTGCTGCACGCACACAAAATAAAATCAGAATTTAGGATTTAAAAATAAAATAAAATAAAATAGTTTAAATTAATTAAACTAACTAATAATCACATTGGCTCAATTAAACCCTTTTAAATTTGTTTATTTCATTTTCACCTCTATTGGCAATTTAAAATTTCTATTTTGTTTTTCACATGGTCAAATTGTAAAATTTAAAATTCAACAAAACAATAAAAATTAATCAATCACTCTTCTTATTTTGTTTGTTGATTTTTATCAAAAATTTTCACCTTTTGCACCAAAAATCTTATTCCTTCAAAAATAATTAATTAATTGAAATCTATGGAAATAAGATGGATTTTTAACAAGATAGACGAATACAACAATTTTTATGAGTAAATGAGTACAAATATTTATTTACAAATTAGACACATCAACTACCTTTTGAGAGGCAACCTGTGGTGGGCAGTTGTACAAATAAATAAATAAATATTAAATTATCTGAGTTTGGGGCCGGGGCATTACATTTCCCCCTAAACTAAAAACTCATTACTTTATTACCATGTCTCTTTTCTCTCTTCACTTTTTTTAAATATTTTTCTCTTTCTCTCTCTCCCTCTCTCTCATTATCTCTCTATTTACTCAGAAATTTAGATATTAAGATTTCAGGTTTATAAATTTTCAATTTTTTTTTGCTTTTTATATTGCTCGTGTTACATTGAAATTAACAAATATCTCCTCAACAATTAAATTTCATCATTTTCCACCCTCAAAGTTCTAAGAAGTTGGATTTTACACCCCCATTTATAATTATTTTTCAACATATACTAATAATAACATGAACTTTTATTTACAACTGATTATTGTCATACTATTCAAACTTGAGCTAAATAATTGTTGTTTTACTGTTTGCAAGGCTTTTTATATGATGTATCGTTCGAAGACGTGTCGTAGGCATGTGCCCATGAGAAAAACTAGTATATATACAATTTGCACATTGTTCAAGGCAAATTGGAGATGGATGACTTGGATTTGGAGAATGGAGATGGATTGGATTTGTAGAATGGAGGGTAGGGTATTGAAGTGTGTGGGTCGGGTCTCAGGTGCGAGTGTGGGTCGGGTGCAGATTTGATTTGGAGAGGGATTTCAAGCCTCAAATTCAATCCATAAAACAACAAAATGCTCAAATTCAATTAAAGCACAAGCCCAATTAATAATAAAAAATAATAAAGACCAAAATAATTAAATTGGGGGACCCCTAATCACAATTATTCATAGTGTAATTTTATTTTACATGTATAAGAGAAGAAGAAAAATTGGGGGCTCCTAAAATTGTGAAAAATTCAGGGGCCCGAGGCGGCCACCTCCTCTGCCTCAAGTAGGCGTTTGGCCTCTGAGTATGTCTAACTTGAGATGTTAGGTGCAACTGGATGTTATCGTGGGGAGAGAGCTCCTTATATTTGTAATATGATTGTGGAGATCTTTTTCTTTATTTTTCCCTAATGAAATACTTATTAACCCTAATTTCAAATCTTAAATTGGTATCTTCAATAAATATGTATATGATTTTTTGTAATCGATATTCAATTTTTTATTCAATATCTCAAATCTCTAATATTATAATGGGAGAGTTGGAGTTGTCATTTGTAAACAAATAAACACGTGCATCGCTCGTACCTAGCTATTATAAAGGAGGTCTCAAGTTCAAGTCCAGACTACATTAGAATTTTTACTTTTAAAAATATATATTTATTAAGATGTGCATTGCATGTGTAAATTACTAGTATATGTAATCTATAAGATTTATAGTATTTTCATTAAGGTATATATTTGTCAAATTGTATTATTTATCTTAATTAGAGAGAAGAAGAGATGATACGAGGAAGAGAGAATGAGAAAGTTGTAGATGTAAGAGAATGTATGAGAAAGCATAATAAGGATATCATTATTTTTTATAAGTAGGGATAAGGTTATTTACATGTCTTATTTTTTTAACTTCTGCGTTAAAAATTAACAACTTAATATACATCATAATTTTTTATTTATCAAAAAGTTGAGATTAAATAACTTATCAACAACCTCTATAACCAGTGTCTGACTGCTTTATCTCCGTTCTTTTCTTTTAATGAAAATGTAATATTGTATTTTAATTACTCAATTCCCTAAGCATTCCATTTTTTAATAATGCCCTTAATTTTGCGGGGAGATACTTCACGATGGATTAGAGCTGCAACAAAACAAATTATATGGATATTTAATCTCTTATATTTTCATATAAATGACAAAAGATAGTAATACAATAATACACGTTAGGGGAAAAAATAAAAATAATTATCTAAATTTAAACTTCAAATAATAAAATTATACATATATAATAAAGAACACGACATTATGTGAATTTTACCAAAAAGTAAAAGACCTAGCTTTTTTCGCTTCTTTTTTTTATTCAGCGGCTACTAATACAAATTAAATAAAATATTAAGACAATTATGTTAGGCCAACAACCTCTATAACCAGTGTCTGACTGCTTCATCTTCGTCCTTTTCTTCTAATGAAAATGTAAGCTCGTATTTTAATTACTCAATTCCCCAAGCATTCCATTTTTTAATAATTCCAGTAATTTTGCAGGGAGATACTTCACGATGGATTAGAGCTGCAACAAAATAAATTATATGGATATTTAATCTCTTATCTTTTCATATAAATGACAAAAAACAGTAATACAATAATACACGTTAGGGGGAAAAAATAAAAATAATTATACATATTTAAACTTCAAATAATAAAATTATACATATACAATAAAGAACACGACATTATGAGAATTTTACCAAAAAATAAAAGACCTAACTTTTTTTCGCTTCTTTTCTTCTATTCAGCTGCTACTGATACAAATTAAATAAAATATAAAGACAATTATACTAAGCAAAGTACCTATATCTTGTAAGGCGCGTCTTTGTAAGTTTTGATTTTTCTCCAATATCTTAGCACCTAATCAATGTTAAAGATTTGCACCTGTAACTATTTTGCACACAAGGTGACTTAAAATATTCTCATTTTTTGTTATAGATTTAAATTAATGAATAACATAAATATTATGATCATATTACTTTTTCACTTAGTATGTGTCACACATCGCATGCCTAACTCGTTGCAATCAGAATCTGACATAACAAAATAAATTTTAGGTTGATCTCAGAGTAACTAAGTAATTTCTTCTTTAGTTAAAGTCGTGATCAACAACACAACAACGGGACAGGGAGAAAACGAGGAGATGAAAAAGAAGCCTTCTAACAAGAAAAAGACGATTTTCAACAACTTTCTTCTCCGGCCTTCTCCAGTCAAATCCGGCGGCTCCTCACCATTTCGACCCTACTCCCCTTCATTAATCTTGGTCAGCTCTCTCTCCTCTCTCGACCCATCTCCTCGTTTTCTCCTCTCGCTTTCGCCGCGACTTTCGTCCCTCTCCATCCACGTCCCTCCTCCGGCTCTCTCCCCGCCGTCCCCTTGTCTTCGGCTCGATCGGAGTGGCTTCACCCTGTCTCGAAGGAGACTACGCTCTTCTTGACTGCTTCCTGTGGTGGTGCTCCCGCCGTCTACGGTGGCCCCTGAGCCATCACTGTCGAGCGCTACTTCCCGTAAACCCCCTGTTTGGTGCCTCCCTCCGGTAGAGCCCACTCTCCGACCGCTCTCCTTTTCATCCTTACTCTGTGAGTTTGTTCCCGGTGGTGCCGCCTTCCCCCACCGTGAGTATTTCAACTTCTCTTGTAGCGTGTGCGGTTTCGTATTCTGTGAGTACTTCTGCTTTAGCGTGTGCTGGGTGTGTTGTTGGGTCTTTGGTAGTGCATTACTGTATCTTGTGTGGGCGTTTTCGGATCTCCTGTGTTGTGGCACAGCTTGTGGATCTAGTGTTATTTCTTACAACTTTTCTTCTCTTCCACCGGCGGTTCCGTTCCGTCAGTGTTTGGTTCAACGCTTTGCTGTAACCTGAGCATCAGTTCGCTCGAGTTCAGATAGCTCTATTTTTCTTCCCTTATTGAATCTTATCTCTTTCCTTTTCTCTCTATTTTGAGGGAGTTTTTTTGCCCCCATCGGACTCCACTGTTTCCTTGGTGGTGGTCTTTTGGGTGCATTTGGAACTGTACTGCCTCTATTTTATTGTACAGTGTCCTTCTTTGCCGGTGAACTTCTAAGGCATTTTTGGTCAGCTTGCTACCATGCATCTCTCCGAATATGATGCTAGGTCTAAAAGTTTTATGTCGACTATAGAATTGCAGACGGAGTTGTATTCTCCTCATTTCGATATTTCTTATCTTTCTCATGGCTCTCCTATCTTCACTAAGTCCTCCTCTTATTGTACGCCAAACTCTCTTAAGGTTTGTTTCAGGTGCCTCCTTCCCGGACATATTAAACGTGATTGCGTGAATAAAATCAGGTGCATTTTCTGTGATAAGTTTGGTCATTCGCGCAGTAAATGTTTTTCTCTTCAAAAACTCCTTGGTTTTCCTAGGGGACATCTCTTACCGGCCAAACTTCTTTCCTTTCTAAACTATCCCCTTTTAAAGCGCAAGCTCCTTGCTAACTTGGCAAGGAAGTTTAGTCTTGTATCTGGAAAGGATCTCAACTCCTTGGCAGTTGTGCCTTTACCAGCTATAAGCTCCACTACTTCTTCCACAACCTATTGTGATTCTATTGCTTATCTTCAGCTTCCTAATATTGCTAACCTTTTTAAGGATCGTAAGAGGTTTTCGAAACTGGTCTCCTTCCCCCGTTTGAATTATTTCAAGGCTCATGGCCCTTTTTCCTCGGTGGCACCTTCTCTGTGTTTGAATCTAGTTAAATACGAAGGATTATTTAAATCCTTAGTCCCTTGTCGTTCTTGGACTCGGAGTGCAATTAGGCACGCTCTGCATCGCCGCAATTCAGGCCCTCAGAGGCATTCTAGCAAGGAGTGTCTTTTTTCTAAGGCTTCTTCTTTATGTTATAATTATCCTTGTTCTATGATGATTTCTTCTCCCAAATTGCCAGCATTCTCTTTTCATTTCCCGGGATGCATCTTTTCGTGGTATCAAGTCTTCGGGGTTCAATCTTGGCTCAATCACCTCCTAAAGGAGGTCTTGCACAACCTGCACTCTTTTCCCCTAAAGCTTTCTCCGTTTCGTGTTAACTCTTCTTTCTCTCGTTCTCCCTATCTTACTAACTCCATCCCAATAGCCTCTTCAGTTGATTCCAGTCTGCTCTTTCCATTTTATTGCATCATCAAAGATGTAGCTAGCAGGTCTGACCCTGCTGCAGATTTGCCCCCATTGGTGAAGGTCATCCCTCCCACCGTCAAGCGGAAATATAATAAGAAAGTCTATTATAATTTGCAGAATTGGGTGAGCGCTCGTATTCTGGCAAGGAAAACAGTTTCTGAGTCGAATCTTCGGATTCCGCACAGTTGAGTCTCGACTGCTCTTGGTCTTTTGCGGTGCAGGCAATCAGGGCCTTCTATTTTTGGTGTTGCTAGAGTTTCCTCCTTCTGTCTCGTTTTCTGCTCTGTTAGTCCAGCCTTCCCCTACTTTGAGAGTGGTCAGTGCTCAGAGCCTTCGCTTCTTGCTAGAGACAGCTCCTTGTGCCTTGCGGAAGCGAGCGGTAGTGTGAGTTTGCAGTCCTCTTGGGTGCGACAGGGCGCCTGTATTCATTCTCAGTTTTCCTGGCTTCTGGCACAGTCCCCCTTATCGGAGTTGTTTCTATTTTTGTACCGTAGTTCTATTACTTACTTGCTTGTCTGTCGCTTATTGTTTTCTTAGTTGTTTTCCTCGTTCTGTTTTACAGCTTGTAAAACCATTGTAACTTTATTTGTATTGCTATTGTTTTAATTGATTAATATATTTTTTGATGGCTGGAGCCTTTTGGCTCTATCCGATATATCAAAAAAACAACACGACAACACGACAAAATTATTACTGTATAGAAAGTTTCAATAAACAGCAAAGAAGTTAATGTTCTCACTATTTTGTATAAAGTAATAAACAGGATAGGTTGTGCTAGATAGCCGATACTCTTGGCCATATATGGAGTGGGAGAGGGGGGGATGATCAATGAAAAAGTTGTTCATATCGTATATATGGGGATGCAAAATCGCTTAATTTGAACATGCTCATCCATCATGTGATTGCAATATGAATAATTTTTCTAGTCCTCATGATGGAAGAGAAAAACATATGCAAATTTAGTAATTTTGTATCACCTCTATTGTATAAACGATGTAAATATCAATTTCAGTAGTATAAATTGTCTTATTTTTAATTTCATCTAAATATGGCCAAGCGTGTATAACAATTTTCAACTATATCTTATTGTTTGTTCCAAATAAACCAGTACAAGTATTGGTGCGTGATAGACCTTTTAAAGTAATTTTAACTGGTCTGTTACTCGATCGAGCTAAAACATCCATCAACTCCAGTGTTCATGTTGTGAAACTGAATTAGTGGCAATGTGAATAATGTAGAATTGCTGTAACGATCAATAGGGGAGCAACCATCTACCAAGGACGAGAACAAACTAGCGGGCAATCATCCACGTATCGTTCATTAAAGGCCAGAATACCAAAAAAATCACGTGCACCAGAGAACTCCTATAGGAAGGTTTGTTCAACATAAGATGCAAGATGGAAATGTCTGAGTTTTAGAACAAACTCTCATTGGTGTTAGATTTCAGTAAAGATCCTGGTCACGGTGTCGTTCACCAATGGGAAATTGTTACAGTTTGGCTCTTGGAATATAATATTTATCATAGAGATTAGTGCAGAACTGCAGATCCTTAAATGCTTTAAGGTTGTAGCTAAAATGCAGGCTTTTCAGACTTCACTTTCTTACTTTATGTTTATTTATTATGCTTTAAATTCTTCGCTTCTTCTGTTATAAAATTAATACAAACCCCAGTCAACAATAAGAATTTGGCTAAGTCTATTAGCAACTTAATAAAGATAAAACTTCACTGTGTTATCCAATTAATGATTTTAAATATATCAGCCTTTTATTAGAAAGAAGAAAAAAAATTCAACATGTTGCCTCCAAAATTTTTGTTATTTATTATTTATATACCCTAAGGGGTTATTCCTTTGGTGAAAGCACTAACTTATTCCTATGATATACTCATAGGAACTCCTATAGGC
The DNA here is from genome assembly GCA_017893485.1 of Hemerocallis citrina. Classification (NCBI taxonomy): domain Eukaryota; kingdom Viridiplantae; phylum Streptophyta; class Magnoliopsida; order Asparagales; family Asphodelaceae; genus Hemerocallis; species Hemerocallis citrina. Next base: position 350,567,756 of record CM030359.1, read on the forward strand.
AGGTTTGTTCAACATAAGATGCAAGATGGAAATGTCTTGAGTAGTTAACTTCCCATAACCTAATTAAATTTTGAAGGAACACGAAAATAACGCTATGATATACTCATGCCTTGATATGGTGATTCTCTGGAGAAAGGAAAAGGACAATAAGATCATTCATCTGTATGAAGAACAATGAAAACAGTTTAAAAAGCATTAATTCCATCATCCCAGAGTACAAAAAGCTTTATTCCTTCATTGTCCATGGAAACATGAAAGCAGGAGTACAGAATGAGATAAGGAAAATTATTCTCATCTATTAGCCTTATGATTACCTCTTATACAATTTAAACCCTCCTCCCTCACCTTTAAAACTGTTTTGAGAAACCCATTTATTAAAATACAGCTAAACTTGACTGAGACTGCTAATAAGATGTGAACACATTATTTTTAAAATGTAAATTGGAAACAGAACAGCACATAAACCAAAAGCAGCATATTTTTATTATGAAAAAGTACATTTTAAATACATCGTGAGACCAAGTAAATGATGACAGATATATTTCTATCAAAAAAATAGTTTCTTTTAAAAAAATAGTTTCTTTCTGTGGTACAACAGTAGGCCTATAAAATGTATCCCCTAAACTTTAAAAAATCTAATATCTAAAACCAAGTTAATACGTATAATAGTTGAAAGTGAAAAAAAAGAATAAGAAATACACACCTAGAGAGTTCTGTAGCTAGTGAGTACGCTTAGAGTTGGCAAACAAATCAGGAGATAGTTTCAATTACCAGAGACAAAACAATAAGATAGAGATTTGCAAGGTATGATATAACATCCCCAAGTGCAGAGACGGACTTGTCTATGAACTGTGATACCTTTAACCTTCCACCTCAGTTTTGCCCACTTGCTCCTTTCCAGCTAAATCCACAAGCCACGTGTGGCTCTTGCTCCTTTGCCCGTTCACCATATTCTCGCCCTTTAAAATCACTCTCACCATGCCGTGAAAGACGAAATAATATAATGACCTAATGTTGCTTTTGGAGACCCTAAACTACTTTTCTAACTTAGAAGCATTTTTAGAATTAAAATCAGTGTTCGTAAAACTGACTAAAAGTCATTTTATCTCCTCACAGAAAAAATCATTAAACAAAAATATTTTCTTGACGACACTTTATAAGACAATTATGCAAGATGACAAACAAGTCATAGACCAAATTTATGCATCATATCTATTTTTCCTTTTTTTCAATTCAGATATCAAGTACTTATGAGAGGAACCAGACTTAGAAGTTGGCTTCATTAAGTGACGAAAAATGAACTGAAAAGATATACTTTTGCGACAATATTACCAGTGAGAATGGCTACAGAGTTCATTTGCCTTGGTAGATCCAACCGATATGTTATTTTCCCCCATTTGGAGTATCTCCCACACATATCTTCTATGCTGAAAGGTCCACAAGGCCAGGTACATCCTCAGTGCCATCTGCTACTTGCTTTCCTTCCAACCTACAACAACAATTACATGTTGAATATATGACCAAGTTTTAACTAAATTCAACTAAATTTAAAAAAACAAAAGCAAAAATATATGATTACTTATTTGTCTGTTGTTCAGAATTCTCTACGAGAAGGTTTCTGATCTTCTCATTATAAACCTTCAACATCTCACAGTAAACTAGTAAACTTGTATCTGATCATTGAAAACCTCTCTGTGGAACTTTTAAATAGTTCTTTCAATGCCTGATATTTGACATCTCAATTTTCCAGGTGGGTTTTTCTTCCAAAGTGAAAGTTTTGCAAGTTCTAGTGTGCCCGTAAGCAAGTATACAGACATTATATCCATCCAGTACTGATATCAGAACTGTTAACTTGCTTAAAAGTGTACAAATAACTAAAAAATGTAAACATACGCCAGCTATGAAATCTTGATTTTATTCATATAAAGCTATGATAGCTTGATGGATTCATTAGCTTCATTTGACAGCTACCGAACTTCACAAATTACTTATTTAAACAACGCAGATATTTGCTACAAAATAAGAGAGAGAAATGCTTTGTTATCACGAGCTAAAGTGTCTACTCACTACACCAAAACATTGAAGTAGTAGTAACGGTTGAGCAATTTAGAGTGACATTATTGTATGCAGATGCAGGTTGAGATCGCATTTTTTGGGCTGAAACGAAGGTATATTATTTAATATATTCCACTTTAAACTTGTGCATGGAAGGAGTCGAACCTGAGCTATGAATCACGGACACTGAATCGAGGTATATTCCACTTCAATTTGGTAACCATGATGTGTCAGACACAAATATGACACAGTACTGGATATTTTAGGGTAGTTCTTTAAAATATCCCCCTTGTCCGTGTGTGTTCGTATTGTCCTCGTGACTAAACCAAAACTCCTAATTTTTCATGAGGGTTGAGGGATGTATATTCGTGCTCTAACATGTACTAATTATACATTAATAACTTAATTGAAGAAATAGATAACTCTCTTGCAAAGTTAATGTAAAATACTGTAAGGAGATTGATTTAATAAGCACACATCTTGCTGTAAATTACACACAAGTAAATTATCAGAGCAAATCTTAACTACTTCTTTAAATTATCAGAGCAAACAACTGACAATTCCAAATCTAAGTATGTAAGCCATATATGCATACACACAAGACACAACCGAATAATATAGTTAGATCCACATGGTTATATGCTGCATCAGCATAGAACGATGTGGAGCTAACTATGCAGCTAATTAAGGGATGATACCTATAAATAGATATATTGATGGTAAAAAGATATCGGACTTAACCCAAAAAATGTCTGAGGTAAAACTAAGAAACTGCAACTCTCTATAACATAAACTTTGTGTTTGTACCTTCATTATCTTTCAGGTAAAAATGTGATCAAATCTTAACTGCTTCTTTAAATTATCAGAGCAAACAACTGACAATTCCGAATCTTGATCGAATTCAACCACAAAAGTATATCCATTCAACATATCTGCAGAAAACCCTTGTATTACCTTTCAGCTCAATTATCTCATTGTACAAACGCTTTCTTTCCACGCACTCCTGGGTGTACTTCTACATTGCCTCATATTTTGGCTCACACTCTTGAATGCACTTGTTGATCAACCCTCACAAACAGCCTGCAAAATTCTGCGGCTTCAGAAATCTGGTCTTGACATTTCTTCAGTAAGCTGCTGTCCTTGGTCCCTAAAACAAAACCAAACATACAAAAAATAAATAAATAATTTTGAAAAAATTAACCCATTTATCAAAATTAAATTTCAATTTAGAAAAACAGAGAGAGAGAGAGAGATTACCTGAATGTTGACTTGTTCATCATCCGCCTCTTCCGAATTGGCCGAATCATCGTCTTGATCTGAAAGGACAACTAAAACCCAGAAAAAGAAAATAATCAAAAAACCCATCAATAAAATCAAATAGAGCACACATTAATTCAACTAAAGATCGAATCATTTCTTGACATGATCCATTCTCGGGAAAATTTCTTTCCATCTTCTGATTCACAACAAACAAACAAGAAACATCAAGATCCGTGCTTTATCATACCATTAGAATCAGAAACAAAAAACCCCATTTTAAAACAATCAGAAACATCAAGATCCGCACATTATCATGCCATTAGAATCAGAAACAAAAAACCCACATAAAAACAATCAAAAGAGAACAAAAATATATAGAATCTAAAAATTTGGAGGAAAGACGAAGAGATATATACCATGGGGTTCAAATTCTTGGGTGATCCCTTCAACGGCTGAGAGATTTGGATCTCTCACCCATGGTATGTTCTTGAATCGATCTGTTGATAATCAAGAAACCATCTTTAGAAACCCTAAAGTAATTAGAGATAATCAAAACCCTAATAAATAAGAAACTGGTAGGTACCGGGCAAATAATGGAGGAAGGAGACTTTGACGGAGCTGCAGACGACGGCGTCTACCCAGAACCGCCACCCCGCGCCGAACACCGCGTCGGAAACGCCCGGCCCGGCGATCTCCCACATTAGCGAACAGTTGTTGTTGTCCATGATTTTGATTTGCTTGGATTTGGTACTGGATGTGTGCGATTGGGGAAAATTTGTTTCAGGGAGTTCGGTTTTTTAGGAGTTATTAGCACGTGCACTTCACGTGTTTCTGAGAGATTTGTGTGGTTGTGGGGGGAGATCGATCAAGAACGCGAGAGAGAATAGTTATAACCGTTATATGGGATTTTATTCGGAATATAAAAAGCTGTTTGTATTTGAATTTTGAAATTGGGGATAAGAGTTAGCTATTTACTTTGTGGACTGAATCCAACGACCGTGATTACCTTTCTTTTTTGTGGTTTTAGACAATGTTGTATAATTGGACATAATGGTCTTTACATGTTTCAACATTTATATTTAGACTAGTATAATGCACTCGTGATATGCACGTCTAGAAAAGGTATAGTGACTAAATTAAATAAATTGTTTATCAGACAATATATAGTAAATTATTTGATTGCCTATATCAAAAATTTGTTCTGAAAATAAAGGAAACAATTCAAGCTAGGATCAAATCATTCACCATGAATATCAAATTTCAGCAAATGTTGCCCAAAACAATTAGTAATCTGCACGTGTAATGAACACCCTAATATTTTTTTATTTAATTTTAAAACAAAGACAACGATGATTATTATAAAAAAAATTGAGAAAGCACATATAGGCAATGAACTAAAAAAACAAACTTAAGATGATTAGAAACATTTATTAAGCATTTTAATTACATTTAAATAAAAACAACTAAAACTAATTAACCAAATTAGAACACTAAATCGAGTTACCACTCACAATATAGATACTGTCAACACCACCATGTATTGCAGCTGCAAGTTTTGACCGAAATGGATTGTACTCCACCTTCATCCCATCCTCATTTTACACCAAAGCAAAACAAAAAAAAACCCCTACTCAACAACAACCCTAACTCCCCCCCCCCCCCTCCCCCCCCCCCCCCAAAAAAAAAAAAAAAAACTGAACAAAATCAAACCAATATTTACGTGACCAGCAACCCTCTTTTCTCTGAAATCAAATAAAATACTTAGAAATCAAATAAAATACTTATTAGAACCTCCAAGGTATAGAAGCAATCAAATCCAGTATTATTACCATCTAAGGCCCTTGATGAACATCATATATTTCAATTAAGCATAAGAACATGCAATTGAAAATAATCTCTAACAACTACATTAAAAATAGATAATTAAGTAAAGCCTCTTTCATCTATCCAAAAGTACCGTATATATTTAGTTTTTATTTACAAAACTCTAATGGCAAGAAAAAATAAAATATTAGGCAGACTTTTAATTGTTACCTTGATTTTCTCTTGAAGATTCGTTAATTTGCACTCGAATGGACTCTTCATTGTCGTGAGTATGCAAGTCTACTAATCAAATACCTCGTCTTTCCTTTCCTTAATAATCATATAAGGTGGGAATGTAGTTTTCTACATGCAAACGATTCAACTAAAGGTTAAAAGAAAAAATAAAGAGGGGGAGAGAGATAGAGAGAATAGCAGCATGAGATGAGCAAGATTTTATCATTTAAGAACTCCTAAAACACCTAAGAAGTTCTAAAACACCGAAGAAGTCTTGAAGCACCCAATTCTTTTAGGGGAGTGCCTCCTCATACCTAACCAAAAGAGAATTCATAATTTTTTTGGTGATAATTAATCAATTCGAAGTTATAATCAGTAGAGAAAGGGGGAAATGGCCAAGATTTTAGTAGAAAATAATTGTATCTTACTTACAAAAAATGGACAACTAACGAAAATTTAATAAAGAATCTACATATGACTTTAAAAAAAAATGTTTCAAAAAATTTCCACCATTAATTTCATCTTAGCTCAATTGATCTTGTCATCTCTCACTTGAGCATGAAATCTCTCACTTGAGCATGAGAAAAATCCGAAGTCATTCAAAGTCGAAGTCACAGACCTTGTAATCATTCAAACAAAAGTAGTATTATTAACTTGAGAATATTCACTCGGTGGCATAATGATCAATTGCCCTCCTTGATTTTCTGAATCATTGCTTGGGTTCCAATGTTCTTACTTTTTCATATTTATCAATTTTGATTTTCTCCAATAGCTTAACATTGATTACATTTGATGTTAAACTAAAGATTAGAATTTCCGGATAGTTTATAAGACGAAAGATATTATGATACAATTTTTGAGTTAAACTATTTCGATAATAGAACATACAAGCAAGATCCACATATATTAGAAGACAAAATTATCATTGATTTTCGGAGATTAGTTATCAAAACTTGTCTTATTTTATAATGTTAGCATTGACAACCTAATCTATCTCTCCCAAACGTATTTATGCTCACCAAACAAAAACAAAAGTGTTCCACGATATAATTTAGTAATTCACTCTATAGCAACGGGCGATTGTAAACCAAATCTTCCCGCTTCAAGCTTCAAAGTACAAAAAAATCAGGTCAAATTTTGTTTTGTCCATAATTTTCTCAACCGAATTTGGCAAAAAATCAAGTGTTCGACAGCAAGAAATTAATTTTTAATGGAGGAGTGCACTCCACAACCAACTCCACCCTAATCGAATAGAACTTCAATAATTCTCCTATTATGAATCTCGTTTCTCCACCTACAATAAAGTTACTATATTGTTTCATAATCTCACATTGTTCGTAGTAATACCACTCAAAAGTAACCCCAAAATAACTATTTCTATAGCCCCCTTGTATTCGGAATCAAACATCTACGCTTTAATGTTCGTGCAAAAGTGCAAACTGCAAACTCACCCAACTCCCCTAATAATAACCAAAAACTCTCATTTTTTTGCTTTGAAATTCGTGCAAGGACAGGGTCTCCAAATCAGTTCCTACACTAAAGTTGCTACAGTTATAACGCCTCTAATTCCAAACACAGGTAACTCGTAGCAAGTACAGAATCTTTTACTTCAATTCGTACAAATTTACAAGGAGTTTAAAAAATTTTCATTTACAACATGTTCTTTATAACAACACAGCGAAATTAAATAAATACAATATAATATACAATAATGAAAATCCTTCAATCTTGTAATCAACTCATCATAATGACTTCAAGGACATGTCAGGTCCAAATCTGCATCTGGGAAACAGTGGGCAGGTCTGTTGCATACAAATGACGCAATGCTATAATATAGCGATTCTTATACTTTATCGAACACAAACTTGAATGCAAACAGGAAAAGTGACTATCCTAGTCGTGTCAGTGTATGATATGACTTAATGCCTAATGCAGACATTACACTACGATGACACTATTGCATACTTGTTCGGATTCTATGCATTCCATACTACATAGGTCCGAGGGCAAGCCCTATCGTACTCCTCATTATAGGGTTCAATCTCTCGTTATGAAAATTTTACTACGGTAGAAAAAAAGCACGGTGTAGACATTCCACGAGTACGAATCTCAGTCCTGGAATCCACCCTTAAACTATGCAGAATCCACATCGTGCGAACATCCCGCAAGTGCCCCTCTAGCCCTGGTATATACATATACATTGGAGATCTGCCTCCCATCTGCCCAACTATTCATGATCCGGGAGTCCACTATCAGATCAATCGTAGTCCCGGATTTAATTAAGGCTCGTCTCACCTCGCAAGAAACCACAGTCCCGGAGTCCACTTTCAAACTGGGTTTATAGTCATGGAGTCCACCGTCAGACTATATAGAGGCGCCCTACTTACGTTTTCCCGAGTTTCATCACATCTTCTTCTTGTGCATATCCTTAAATTTAAACATGAATAATAATACCACATAGAGCTAGCTTACCCTCTTACCGGTCTTAAACAATATACCGAGAACGATAGCCCATATTAGCCACTTCTCAAATTCAATGATTACTTTCATCACTTTGTTGGTACCTTGGTCTCACTTAGCCACTAGTATCAACACAATTCATGTTCACAACATCATGGGTCATCCATACCCTCTTTATCCACATTTTGAAATCTCATTCATTAAACATCTTTTAACTTCTTTTATTCATTCTCTTTGCTATTATCAATCATGAAGTAACCAACTTCTTATAACAACATTCAATAACACTTGATGAGTTAAAACCCTTATAAACGTCACATGTGTAACATTCTAACTTCATCCTTTAATTATCTCTTAATTCCTCTTAAGGTACATCTTACTAACATTCCAATTTTATATCCAATTTTATACGTTGTAGAAGTTTTAGGGCAACTAGATAAGAGATATCAATCCAATGGTATTAAAAATTATATAAATTCCAATACCACTTAAAAAAAAAATTTTCTTAGTTTCATAGGAAACATGAATGAGTCTACTACAACTTTGTAGTTAAGATCATCTACATTCATCCTCAATTACTTCGTCTATTTCATTTGCAAAACAGTAGGTTCAAAATCCGAAAACTGCAGCTCGTGCTACTTGTAAGAATCATAGAAAATTCTATACTTCCTAAAAATGTGTGTTCTTTGGATCAAATTAAATGTATACAAGTCTACTATGAATTTGTAGTTATAATATTCTCCAAAATATTATGTCTACAACCCTGAATTCTTCGAAATCTATAGTAGGGTCGAAATGTTATACATACTGTCACTGTTCAAACTTGTAAATTTCATTATAAACTCAATTATAAATTATTTATGAAAATCGATTTGTTAGACTTTACAGAAATTTTAACGAGTCTACTTCAAGTTCTTAGTTTTGACTTTTCTCAAAATACTTCATCTAAGATGTTGAAGTGATCAAAACCCGAAATGTGTATAAAATTTCAGCAACTAGCCAACTGTCAACCAGTCTTAAGTTTAGATTTTATTAAAATAGTAAACAACATCCAAATATTATGAAATTTTAAAGAGATATTCTTTACATATACGAGATGCTCCTATAAAAAATTTAGCTCCAGATTTCATCTAGTTTAATAGTTATGATTTTTGAAGTGCAACTAGAAATCAAAACAGAACCTTATAAACTGCCCCCAAATCAAATATATCACAATTTCACACATTCAATCAACAATAAATAATCTAAACATGGATGTTAAACCTATATAAGTTATCATGCATCCAAAAATTCACACATGTCAAGCATTCTGCTAATAAAACTATATTAGAAAATTGAAGAAAACACCCACCTCAATTGTAGAATTCCTAGTAAATAAAGCTCCAAATCTCCAATCTCCCTAAAAAATGGCCGACCTCTTCCTAGCACAACCCGCAAGCTCTTCTCCCTCTCTCTCTCTCTCTCTCTCTCTCTCTCTCTCTCAAGTTGTGTTGTTCATGACAAAAATAAGGACTATTTATAGGAAAATTGTGTAGTCAAAATAGCTCCCCACTTCTCATTAACTTACACCACTCTCCCTCATTCTCAACCATGGTAAAAAACATGTGCACGTGTGGTCAATGTGTGTGCACACTCTTCATAAAAATTTTAATATTACTTTTTATTTGGTTTGATGTGTGTGTTACACATGGCAAGTGTATCAAACTAACTATATTTTAAATGTACACTTAAGTGCACACAAAATCAATCATGGGCTTTAAATTAATTTTAGTGGGCTACAGAAAATGGATTTAGGCCTAATGGATTCTAATTAAAAATAAATTACCCAACTGTGACTAGAAAAATGAGAAGAAAAATATGCACGACTAAAGAAAATTTTAGGAACCAACATATGCACTGCAAACACGTGCGTCGCACGTAAAAAAATTCAAATATGAAATAAATTTTATCAACGACGTAATGTTTATAAATAATCGAAATACAACATACGAAAAATAAATTTCATTAATTTTATATATAAAGCAATGTAATCCACACGTACATAGAAAACACGGACATCGCACATATAAATATATTCGAGTCAAAATATGAGAAAAATGAATTTCAATCTATAAAATGAATTTGAACAAGTTATAAAAAACAAAATTTTGAAATATGTAGAAATATTACACGTAATGGTGGAATATGCATAATCGTTACTTGTATTGAATACACGTGCAATGCACGTAAAAACAGAATATTAAATATTTGAGTTAAAATTTAAATTCAAATACATAATCGAATTTGATAGAATTAATATATATATATATATATATATATATAAGAATCAAAATACAAAAATACGTAGAAAACATTTATTTTAAAATACGTTACAGATACTACTCGTAACAGTACAAAATATATATGCGTAACACCCGTGGACAAAATTTTCATAACTCAATTTTGTGGGGTGTTACAACAGTAATCAAAAGTTCTCAATTTTTGCTTTGAGATTTGTGCAAGAGAGAGAAAAAGAGAAAAGGTTTTGGTTACTTGATCAACGAACTTGAAGTGGCAAACGAAGGGGCCGACAGCGACGACGGTGCCGGAGCACTCGAGGCTGGGGAAGGGGTTGACACCCCTCTGAGCATAATTGGTGCAATTGGGGCGGCGATGACAACGACGATGGACACCTCGCAGTCACAGACGGGGAGGGGGACAACAACGATGAGCACCTCACAGTTCAGAAGTCATGACAGCTGATCGCAAGCATCATCACATCCTTGAGATGGCTCGAACTCTTCTACTATCCTCTTCTATTCCTCGTTCTTTCTGGACTGGAACTGTCATGGCGTCAATCAGTCTCATTAATATCATTCCCTCGTCTGCCCTATCTGGCACATCACCTCATGATGCTCTGCGTCTCTCACTGCCAGATTACAGTATGCTCCGTACTTTTGGGTGTACATGTTATGTCATTCTCCCTCCTACTGTGCGCACGAAGCTCACTGCTCGAGCTAATAAGTGTGTTCATCCAGGTTCCAGTCCTGAACATAAAAGGATATCGTTGTTTTGATCCCATGGCGGGTCATGTTCGCATTTCCCGACATGTCTCCTTTGTGGAAGACTCTCCATACTAGTTGACTTCTCTTGAGGATGCTAGTTTTCTCGATTCCCCTGTAGTTGGACCTATCTCCTCGGCCCTACCTTCACGCATTCCATATGATGCCACTTCTTTGGCTCCTTTCTCATCTCATACTGACGTTCCACCTATTATTCCTCTTACGGAGACACCTCCTGCATCCACACAACATCCTGCACCATCACCACCTACCTCCCTACAACTGCATGCATCCACTCCATCTATCTCACCCCCACTCACTGCCCGTCCACCACTGGTTTGTCAGTTTACATGTTCTACTTCAGGCATCCCACTGCCCTGTTACACACCTGATGCCACTGGTCCCTCTCACCAGTTTGGTTTTGCCACCCTTGTCTTATACTCACTACAGTTTCATGCATGTCTCACTGCTATACACTCCACATGTGAGCACAGAGCCTATCAATAAGCTATTCAATTTTTCGAGTGGAGAGAAGCTATTGCAGAGGAGTTCCGTTCATTTGATCAGACTGTCACTTGGGATGTTTTTCCACTACCTGTGGGCATTTAGCCTGTTAGCAGTAAGTGGATCTTCAAGGTCAAATATCGACCTGATGGCTCCATTGAGTGGCACAAGGCTCGTCTAACAGTATCAGTCTTATGTTCTTACAGTCTTGTGTGTATTACTAGCTAGGTAGCACTTCATGCGCCCCAAAATATAACTCATGGTTGCTACAACAAATAGTTTCGCTTTTAGATTTCAGAGTGGACCATAATAGGGCAGTGTACTTAGGTATCAGTAACAGTAGCAGTACCAGTAGAAATAACAGTAACAGTAGCAGTAAAAGTAACAGTAACAGTAACAGTATGGAACACTAGTTCCCTTCCAAGTACACATTTCCATATTTTTCACTACTAGATATTTCCTTAAGAAACTCTGGCTTGGTCGCTTTTATTATGTATCAACAGACATAATAGTGCATAAAATAGTGTCAAACTATCATGGTATAATCAGTATTTGGTTTAGGGAAACAAATAAACATGTATAGATGATATACGGTCACATAAACGAGCAAGACAGTGTATGTTCATATTCAGGACTGCATGACAGTACAGTACTAAAATAGTGATTCCCGTTACTACAGAAATCCAAATCTGAATCCGTCAAAGAACCTGGAATATAGACTTCCACATGAATCCATCGATTATATATAAGACATATAGTATTTCACAAAATCATAAATCAAAACTGATTTGATTCCAGACAACACGTTCAGCCAGAAATCGGTAAATCATATTCAATGTCAGAAAAACAGCATAAAAAATCCTCAAATAAATCCAACAAAAATATGGGGTAGTCCCCTTCTTGTCTAGTATCAGAATATAAAGTTTCATAATATACCAGTAAAATTAGTTCAGTCAACAAAAATCAGAAAACATCAAGAAACGATAGCTTGGCAAATCTGGAATTCCCGACAATACTGTACGAAATCATCAATATCTCGCAAACCATGAAGCGAAATCCAAATCCGTCAAAGGGAGATGAAAATAGACAAAATAAGTAAATTTCATATTTCATAAATATTTTTCATACTGTAAAAGAAAATAGGGTGAAAATATAATTCTTTACAGAACAACGAGCAAAATACAGCAAGTATAGCTTTCATAAACGAGCATGAAACGGAGTATAAAACTCATCAATAAAATCCACCAAAATTTTTGGGTAATCCCTAGATAGGTATAGAAATTTTTGGGTAATCCTTAGATAGGTCACATCAATAAAATCGCTTTGTGTGATGGGTTGAGTCTACTTTTGATTATTATCCCTTATTTAGGGTTTCACTTTTTGCTCGAGGACAAGCAAAATCTTAAGTTTGGGGGTATTTGATGTATCTAAATTTTATACAAATATTTGTACTCATTTACCTATTAAAATCGCTTGTTTTCGTCTATCTTGTGTTTAATTCGTCTTATTTCCATAAGATTTCAAGTAATTGATTATTTTTGAAGAAATAAGAGTTTTGATGCAAAATGTGAATATTTTTGGTAAAAATCAACAAACAAAGCAAAACTATTGATTTATTATTTTTATTGATTTGTTGAATTTTAAATTTTACAATTTGGCAATATGAGAAGGAAAGTACAATTTTAATTGTCAGTGGAGTGTAAAAAGAATAAACAAATTTAAAAGGATTTTGATAGAGCTAATGTGAAAATTAGTTAGTTTGATTTGAACTAATTAATTTAAATTTAAATTTTTATTTTTAAATTCTAAATCCTTATTTTATTCGTATTCGCAGGATGTGTTTCAAATAAATAAAGATGAAGGGTTCTTTCTGCAAAAGGAAACCCTAATTCTTACCTCTTCTACTCCTATAAATATAATAGCAGATGAAGAGAAAAAGGGAGCGCTTAACGAAGACACCAAGAGATGGTTACTCAATAAAAATAAAAATAAAAATTAAATATATATATAAAAAATGGGGCGTGAACTTGTAGTGAGAGAGAGAAGGCATCAGTTGCAGCGACGTGACCAGCGATAGGGATTCGGTGTGCACTCCAGCGTGGCACGTGTCCCAAGGCACACGTCAGGGACAGCTGATTGTGTTCTGTGTGCAAAACGACAGAGCAGGTCGAGTGTGGCGTGCTCGGGACTCGAAGCAAGACAGAGAGGGACAGCTGCTGACTTCAGCAGCGCTGATGTCACACCTGTGCTGATCAAAACAAAGAAAATAGAGGAGAGAGAATGGGGATTTTACTTTGGTTGCACGTTTTTCGAGGCATTTGGTTTGCAATTTTCTTTTACAAAAATAGTCCATTTTGTATCTCTTTTATTTCTCTAATTTTTATAATGCAATCCAAGACAATGTTTGTTAATTGCAAAACCATTATGAACTAAATTTATTTTTCTAGGGTTTCGATGTAGTCTAGTTTTGAGAACACAATTTTAATTCCATATTATTTTTCTATTTTTCCTTGGTTGTGTGTTTGATTTTTATTCTTAATGCCTACAATTAGTGGATAGACGATTGTATGATTTATTGGATCATGGAGAGTCCAAGAGGTAATTTGTGATTTAGAACTATAAAATTGAACACCATTGATTGAGCGAAATTAGAGATAATTTACCGCGATTGATGTGACCGTTAAGAAATCCACAGAACTTAATGAGTCTTCGATTAATTAAATTTGCATAGAGATATGACAAACTGTTAATTGGAGATATTTTTGGTGTTGTTCGAGAGAAAGCATTGAATAATATAGGGATTTCGGTCTACAACTTGGAAAAATAAATCTTTTTATTCGTATGGAATTATAAATTGTGTGTGATTAACTAGGTGAAGTCAAAAGCCCTAGAATTAATTTTGCAATTAACAAATTTCAAAATTTTCACATCCCGCTCCCTCTTAATTAATTTAGTTAGTTATTTTTAGATTAGTTTAATTTAGTCGATTTCTTTATTAGATTCGATTATCCAAATAGCGATTTATCTAGTAATATCGGTACTCAATAAAATAATTAGTCCCTGTGGGTTCGACACTCTATTCACTTAACTATACTACTTGTTGCGATTTTGTACACTTGCAAATATTCACATCAGTCATCTCAGCCGTCAATTAGATGGTCAGTTAAAGAAATGGATGGTCGGGATTCGCTCTGGACAGATTTATTCTTGCTTTTATAATAGAAATAGATTTCTTTTCTTTTTTTAAAAAATATTTTATGACATTTTCAATACTTTAAACGGTGTGGATCATGCATTTGGAAGGAGGGGGTAGAATAATTAGGGTGTCATAAGTGGAAATTTCCTCTCATGCCATATTTCCTCCCCCCTTCTCTCTCTCTCTCTCTTCACTCTAGGAAAATTTCCTAAAGTGTCACTCATTTGGCATACATTTCTCTATCGAATGATTGATCCACACTATTCAATATAATTAATATGCCATAAAACCGCAACTGTCACAGTGGTCTAGTGATGAGACTCTTAGCTATTGAGCAAGGGCTCGGAGGTTCAATCCCCACTAGTATCATCCATTTATTATGGAATTGTTGTGTGAGTGTGTGCGCGTGGTGTATGTGTGCGGCTATGGCCTTGTTAAAAAAATGTCACAAAATCTTTATATATGCCAAATTACGAGGTTTAAACATGTTTTGAACAATCATCATTTACTTGCAAAATGAGCAATTTTTTAGCAGAGGAAAAATGAGATGACTTGATATATGAGTAAGACATGTTGATCACATTGGACTGTGTGGATTATGCATTTGATGGAAAAAAGTATAAAAAATGGGCGACATTTAGATCTAAAGATCTAATCTAGGTCGTTCATTTGATTTATATAATGATTAGATCTTGGCCGACGATTATCTGACCGGACTAAAACTGGTCCAAACCTGCAAACTCAACTCAAAGGCCCAGATATAAATAGTTCTCCCATTATATCCCCCTTTTCTTCTCCCTTTTTCCCAACCGTCCTCTTCATCTAGGGTTTTACAACAGCTAGAGTTTCTCCAATCCCCTCAAAATAGGTGCCATGGCCGACAAAATCAACCAATCTAACAACTTCAATGTCACCGATCTCACCTCCAACCTCCCCAACCTCGCCGGTGCTGACTTCCTCCATCTCTCCCGATCTTCCTCTATTTTGTTTTACTCATATGCTTTGATATGTGTGTTGTTGTTACATCTTAGCGCAGATGAGAAAGCCGGCCTTGTTAGCGCTCTCAAGGTTTATTTTGGTGAGCAATTATGTTAGGGTTTTGTAAAGGTTTCTTGATTTTTGGCGGTGCTTTAATTTTTTTGTTGTGTTTTGTGGTTGTAGCGTAATTTGCAGAGCTTATCCGTGGAGCATGTGGCGGACATGCTGGAGAGTCTGAGTCTGGTGGTGAGGAAGCGGGTCCAGTTCTTAAGGGAGATTCATCAGGTATGGTTCTTTCTACTAATTGTGATTTTTTGTTTGTTTGTTGATTTGGTGTTGATTTTTTTATGTAGGTCATTTAGATGAAAATGATTGCAAGTTAAGTTAGGATAGGTGAAGCTTTGTAACCTGGGTCAATATGTATCGAGATGTATTGAGATAATGCAAGAGTCTGTTGATATGAGTCCTCTGAATTTATGCACACAATGTGTTTGTCAAAATGCTTGTGTGACTAAACTTGCACCATAGTTGCTCACTATAAGAACTTTAACTCGAACTAGTAATCGAAGGTTGTCCTTTCCGATCCTCGTTGGTAAATTAAAGTGGACAATATCGGCATATACATCTTCACAAATCTTCTGTTTTGGGAAAATTTAGCAAGAAATGAACCTGTTGTTTTATCATTTTAGTGGACTTCATCTTGTGTATAAGTTTTGCCAGCTTATTATATCAGCTTATATCTGCAAGTTCTATTTTTGTTCAAATCTGTAAAATATTTTGGCTTATAATTTCATTTTAGCTGGAATTTTTACAATCTACTATTATTAGGGGGCATTTGGTACGTGAGAATGTGCAAGGGAATCCCATATTCCCTCTTAGATTACCTTGTTTGGTATGTGGCAAGTATAGTTTTGGAAGGAATGATAGATCCCAAAGGAATCAAAATCCTTTGTTGGGAAGGATTTCCATTCCCCCCAAAAACCATGGGATTTGAGGATTCCCAGGGGATTTTCATAACATGCAATAAAATAACCAAAAAAACTAGAATAAAAAAATATATTCCTTCCTAAAATCATGGGATTTGAGCATTCTCATGTGATTTTCATAACAAACATAAAAAAACCCACAAAACTAGAATAAAAAATTACAATAATAAAGGATTCCCGAAAATGCAATGTACTATACCAAACGCGATAATACAACATTCCCGGGAATCTTCATTCCCACCCTCCCATTCCTGACAATCCTTTTATTCCTAGGAGTTTTCTAATCCGTGTACCAAACGCCCCCTTAGTGTAATATGTTTTATATGAAGTTGGCAATTCATATGCCTAGAACATAGTTTTTTGTCATTTCATTGTCAAATCTAGTCTTCATGTTTTATTTTGTGAACCAAGATTAGTGTAACATCCCGTACTAAATTTTTAAATAAAAATACAATTTTTCATTTTTTGCACGTGAAACGCACGTTCAATTTTACCTAATTTTTGTTCTAAAAATTTTCCTATGTTATACATAAGTTTTCTTTTATTTTCGTCTCATTTTTCTTTCTTAATTAAGTCCATAGGCCTAAAAGTCTAATTTAAGCCCATTGGAATAAATAAAAAATAGAAAAATAAATAAATAAGAAGCCCACTAGAAAATAATGCGAAGCCCACTAATAAATCCTACATTTATTTTGTACACTTTTTTCTACACTTGTCTTGTAACAAACTAGTAGCTACTAACAAATTAACAAAATATAAAATGAATGAGAAGTGTGCATGTGTACTACACGTGCACGTGCTTAGACACCCTATAGTTGGCCAGCCATTTTTAGTTCATGGGAGAGTGGAGAGTGGGGGTGAGTTCATGGGTAGTTATTTGGGTAGTGGAGTTAATTCTAGCCACACAAATTCCCTATATACCCCCCCCCCCCCCCCCCCCCCCCCCCTATTGTATATTATTTGCAACTAATCTAAAGAATTAAAAGAGAGAAAAGAAAAAGAGCTAGAGGGAGATTTCGGATTTTTCATTCTTGGAGCATGGAGTTGATTTTGCTAGGGGAGAAGTGCTAGGCAATCGGTGTGGAACAAGGAGCTTTCATTCTAGGAGTTCTAATTCCGTTTTCTTCAAAAAGGTGGGTGATTTTCTTACTTTCTAGATAATTTGTAGTATGCATGCTTAATTAGATGTGATGATTTTGTGGCATGATTTCTTAGACTTCTAGTGTGGTTCTTTTGCATATGGTATTGATCTTGTTAGTAGAAATTGCATGCTAGGTGGAAAGATTCTCATTAATTTGTCATGTTTGTAACTTGAAAATACAAATAGAGTTGTGGAAGTGTTGTTGGGTACAAGTTAGTGTGTCATAACTATCTTGAAGAAATTGAAAATGATCTTTTGCACAAATTGTTAAATTATACAAATAAAATTGGGTAGTTGTGATGATTTTGTGGCATGATTTCTTAGACTTCTAGTGTGGTTCTTTTGCATGTGGTATTGATCTTGTTAGTGGAAATTGCATGCTAGGTGGAAAGATTCTCATTAATTTGTCATGTTAGTAACTTGAAAATACAAATAGAGTTGTGGAAGTGTTGTTGGGTACAAGTTAGTGTGCCAAAACTATGTTGAAGGAATTGAAAATGATCTTTTGCACAAATTGTTAAATTATACAAATAAAATTGGGTAAACAATAGGGAGAGTTGTAAATTGATGGAAGATGAAATATTCTCATGAAATTGAAACAAAGATGGAATGAAATTGTGAGGTTTTGAATTGAGGTTGAAAGAAGTATTTTTACGAATAAATGAATGTGTATGATTATGTTTTTTTTCCTTCTAACAATCACCATTTTTACAATATGTATGTATAAAAATAAATTTTTATTGTGCTTAAAACTAGTATACAAATATTTCTGGAGATTTTAGATATAAGCTACAAACTATTAAATTGGGAAAACAAATAAAATTGTAGAGTACTTAAGAAATTAAAATAGAGAAATGAACAGAGACTGGGGTTATAATTATTAAAACCCACCTATAGATAGCTTGGACGCTTGTCCTCAGTGGCTAGTGTGTGCGCAAAGTGCCACACGTCGTCACTGCCATTGGAGGTCCTGGATTTGAAACTCTTTATGCACAGAATTGTGCAATTTTTGACTTTTTGACTTTTTTTTTGGAGTTTTTGAAAATTTAAAATTCTATAGGACTTATTCTAGATATTATTTAGACAATTAGAAATATTTTTTCATTGTTTTGAATATATATTGGGAGCCTAAAAATTTATATTTATGTTAATGAGTTATGGGTTATTAAGAAACAAATTGGGTTTAATAAATTGTTTTAAAAATTGAGTACTCTTACGAGGTATTGTGAATACGACTTTTGGGCTTAGGAAAAATAATGGAAGAGATTGAATAATTAAGTGAAAAATACGAACGAGAGTTTTTGAAATCGAATTCCTAATTAAACTGTTTTATTAAGAGGCTTTTATAGAACTGGATATTAGAAATGAAAGTAGTACTCAAACTATGGATAATGAGAGAAGCTTTATTAATCAAAGGATGTGGTAAATGGTTGAAGTAAATAATTTTGGCGAATTAACTAAGTGTTGGTATTCAAGAAATTGATTAAAGGCATTGTTTTCTAAATGTTACTAAGGTAGTCAATTATTGCACGATCAAAATTGTGAAGGAAATGAATTAAGTGAATGATACTTGTATAAAGAACGAGAGATTTATGCTGAAGATAGTCATGATTTAATTGATCTATATTAATGAGATGATTGTTGTAATTTAGATGCTAAAGTTAGTCATGCTGAAGTGAGACTCATGTACCGGCAAGTGATGAAATGATTAATTAATTTGAGAAGAGGCCAATAAGGGGTCATCGTTCTCGGTGTTTGTTAAGCCCAGAAGGAGTGTAAATCAGCATCTAGGTTGTGATGATGTTAATTAACCTAGGAAAAGGATGTGCAGCTTCTAGGGGTCCGAGATAGAGGAGTACGACCGGTAAATCCATTTATATAAGCTGGGGTACATCCATCTATCATCAGAAAGGCCAGTAAAGAGACTGCAGTCCCTAGGAATGTTCGGAACGGACAGGATACGCCCGGTAAATCCACTGAGGTGGGTTAGGGGTAGGTCGGTAAGGTCCAATATCCTGGGGGTGCGACTCTTCGGTGACTACGCGTTGGAGTATATTCATTGGGTTAGGTTGCATAGCGTGGGATGTAAAACTCTACAATGTGGAGTTCCTTAAGGGCTTGCCCTCGAACCTATGTAGTATGGGATGCATAGAATCCGAACAAGTATACATTAGTGCATCGTAGTGTAAACATCTGCATTAGGCATCTAAGGCATATCATACACTACCATGTTTAGGGTAGTCACTCTTTTACACTTTGTTTTACATTCAAGTTTGTGTCGTGGTTGCTAAAGTAAGTAAATCGTTATATAACAGCATAGTGAGGATCACTATAATATATAATATAGCGTCGATTGTAAGCAACTGACGTGCCCACAGTTTCAACTGCATACATTGGATTTGCAAGAAGATATAAAGATGATTGATGCTAAAGATTACTTCCCGTTTTAAGTTGTTGATGTTTCAAATTGTACACCCATATCATGTTGTACTCCATTTTATTTCCGTTGCGTTGTTGTTGTAAAAGAACTTGATGTAATAAAAAAATTCAAATTCCTTGTAAAATTGTACAAAGTGAAGTAAAGATTCTGTTGTGCTACAAATTTTCTTATTTTGGAATTCGGGGCGTTACAATTAGTAGAATTAATTTTATTATGCTTAAGTCACACTGTAGATGTCACGCCCTGCTTCCCGTTATACGAAAATACGGGCATGCAACTGAGGCTCAGCAAATGATACAAGTATACCAACTCATATCATCCAGTAAGCTCAACCATACAATAATAATCACATTAACAATAAATAATTTGAGTGATTCATAAACAAGTCCACAATAACCAACATCTGGAAGAAGATAAACTTTGGGCCAATACACCCAGAATTACAATGCATAACTAACAATAATAATAACTAGGAAATGAAACATGAACTAGATAAACTAATGCAGCAGAGTGCGACTCCATCCCCTAGACGATCTAGTTGCTAAGTCTTTCCATCAGTTCTTCCACGGTACCTGTAAGATCAACATCTAGAGATTGGGGGGGGGGGGGGGGGGGGGGCGTTAGAGCAAGCTACGGAAGAAAAGTGGTAGGAAGCAGTGAAATAGTAAAAGACAATATGACAATAAACAATGAACTAGAACGATGTCAGAGATCAATAAATGATATACGCTAACAAGATCAAAATTCGATAGTCAATTGTACAATGGTCGATAAATAATAATCACTAAAATTGTAATCGATAAACAATAGTCCATAATATGATCAATATTCGATAGTCAATGATGCATTGGTCGATAATCAATGATCGATAAACAATAGTCGATAAATAGTATAATCACTATTCAGTTAAACAACAGTCAATACAGTGAACGGTAAGCAGTAGTTGGTAACAATTTCAATAGTCAGTAATCAATGGATCAGGAATCAGTAATCAGGAATCAATATTCAGTAACAAGTATTAAGTATCGGTGTCAATGTTCAGTGTCAATCTTATGTCTATCAGTCTATTAACCTATCTAATGCACGCAATCCTGTATTCTTGTCAAGCCCTGCTTCCCAAAATACGAAAATACAGCCACGTGACTAAGGCCCAGCGGATGATATATACATCACTCATAAGCTGTAACAGTTTAACTCAACAATATAAAATGTAATAACAACCACACATACCATAAGATAATCACATAACATGAACAATCCATGATCTGTCTCATACATAACCAATATCTGGAAATAAAATAACTTCGGATACCAAAGCCCGGTACAATGTGCGATAATAACAACAATACTGAAAGTAAAATAAACATGCCAATGCAATATAATTATTGAAGACTAATGGTTCAACTCCATTCACTAGAAGGTCTGTTCTCCAAATCCTTAATCAATTCCTCCTTGATACCTGCAATCTAGACATCTAGGGGTTCATTTATTTATTTATTTATTTATTTATTTGGGGGGGGGGGGGGGTGTCCGTCAGAACAAGCCCGGACAACAAGTAGTGAAATCAGTGAAATAATAAACAGGATAATGCAATACAATGAGCTGGAACAATGCAATATGCACGATACAGTAAGGACAATAAAATGCAAGGATAACTGTGAAATTGAATCAATTGATAAGCAACGGTCAACACCACGATAGTTGGTAACAATGAACAATAGTAGAAATGCAGTGTCAATGCTCAGTGTTTTTCTTATGTCTATTAGTCTTTTATTAATCTATCTAATACACGCAATCATATGTCCCATACCACAGGTTCGGGTGCATACAACCAAGTGAGCATTTTGACTCTAGTGGTGAATTCTATAGGGTCATGTACTCTGATCTTGTAATAACAATATTCAATGATCAAAAAATAATACACGATACAATGCACGAGAAATTTGGATATTGCAGTCAGTAATCCACAATCATTCGATAAAACAATAACATATCAACATGGGAAACACGGGCCTCCTTCCGAGTACACTCTCCTATATTATCCACTGCTAAGTCGTTTCCCCTTTTTTCCTTAGCTTGTCATTATTTTATTACAATGAATCATGCATATGCAATCGATGGAACGGTGTCAAGAAATAGTAATAATGAGGTACCAATGGCTGTGCAGTGATCGGCGTGTAGTGCAATTCATAGATGCAAAGTTAACACGTTTATATTTATGAAAAAAACAAGAGAACACAATTCTGCACAGCAATACCTTGTTGTACAAAAACTAACTTTTCCGCTACTACGGAAAAGCAAATCAGAATCCGTTAGAAGTTTTGGAAACTAGACTCTCTGCCGATTCCGACGCATATTCAAATGATACATTTAGATCGCATTAACTATGTCTACTAGTTGATTCTTTATGAGTCTACAGTTCTGGCAACCACTCAACATCAAGTTATTATATGTATAATTCGACTAAAAACTTAACTAAAATTCTTACAAAAATTATCAATGAGTTCCTGACATTGCCTACTAACATTCTTGTAAATTTGGGGTTTTAATTCTCATATTAACCTACTGTTTTGATCAGCTGAACGTGGTGTGGCAACTATAAAGCAGTAATATGAAACTACGACAGTACAGTGGTAGAAACTGCATATTTTATAATCTATAAGTCGGATTGAGGATCTGTCAGATGTTCTAGAAACTAGACACAGCGTGCTACAATTTCTATTTAATGAGTTTCAGATAATAACAATACTAACTTGTCCGAATTCTTACTCCAAGGTGGGGGAGCAGATCGCAGTCTAGAAATATACTAAGTTGATTTTAACAATCTTTCATTTCCAAGTGTATAGTTTTATGGTTATAAATGAACATACGACTACATCTAGAAATCAGCATGGTCTATTATTAACATGATGGATATGATCACTTTAACGATATTAAACTATGAATATAACCACATAATAAAATTCAAGCACAATTCATTCAAATCACTCTTTCTTTTATGGTTTCGTGTTTCTAGTTCGTGTTTGTGTATCATATGCATATACAAATGATTTCTCATGTGTTTCAATGATATTCGAGTTGATGGAAATTGAATGAATGATGAACGATGGATAATTCGAATTCAACAATAACTGACGGAAACGAATAAGATTAACATGGATATAAAAGAGGGCAAAAACTACTTGCGGAGATCAAGAAGAGTGCTTGCACATGAATAAACAAAGTTGTGCAAGAGATGTTTGCCTTTTGTGATGATGAACGGAAGCGAGACGAGCGATGGTGGACACACGTGCAGACGACGGAACAACGAGCACGTGCAAACTATGTAACAAGCAACACGTGTACACCGCAACCACGCGCACACGAAAATCACGTGCCAAACACGGGGCAGCAAGACACGAAGTGAAACAACAGCAAGATGATGACAACAACAACAATGGTGACTCAAGGAGGCAACGAGGTCGAGAACAGGGGCTCGGTGATGGTGGGGCCTCGACTATCGAGCACGAGCAGGAGACGTGGCTGTGCAACTGGAGGGGTTCAACGGCAGTAAGGTGGACGGTGGTGGCAGCGATGGCTCGAGGTCGAGGCTGGAGTAGGCAGGGAAGGCTGCAAGGGGGTTGGGAGGTGTGGGCTCGACGACGAGCAGAGGAAGAAGATGGCGGCAGTGGGGACGAGGGTGAGGGTGACAGAAGTGGAGGACTGGCGGCAATCTATGAGCAGCAGCAAGAGATGAGGTGGATTCGAGCGGTGATGGAAGGACGATTGACTGCGGATGGGGTTGCTGGCGTTGGTGGTGCAGTCGGTGGTTGCGGCTCCGATGGGTGATGGAGGGGAGCTCAGCGAAAATGGCGGTGAGGTGGTGCGGGATGCTCGACGAGGAAGATGAGGGGGCGTCGATGTTGTTGGAGGTGGTGATCGACGGCAGAAGGGATGCCAGGGTTGGAGATGGGTCTTGGGCGTCGGATTCAGAACAAGGAGGAAGAAGAAGGGAGGGGAGGGAGAGAGAGATCGGGGAGAGAGTGCCGAGGAGAGAAAGAGAGAGATAGAGGGGTTATTATATTAATCTACTATTTTAATGGGAGAGTTGGAGTTTGTAACAAACAAACCCCGACTTTGTAACTATATAAACACGTATAATACACGTCCCAACTATATTCAACAAATATAAATGTGCACCGTACGTGTAGCCCAATTCAAAACATTCAAATATAAACTAATTTTTTCTTATTTGATATATATTCATTTAATTTGATGACTTTACTTTTTGTAGACATGCATCGCACGTACATTATACTATCTAATATTTTAATGGGAGAGTTGGGGTTGTGTAACCAAATAAAAACGTGCATTATAACCAAAAAAATACGTGCAATACACATTCATAATTAATAATTAATATAGGTTCGGTGCCAGACAATGGCGAAATTTTTACTTTAAAAAATATATATTTATAAAGACGTGTATTGCACGTGTAAATTACTAGTAATAATATAATGGGAGGGTTTTTAAGATGGATAATTAATTTAGGGTTGGAGGGGTAGGTTATGATTTGTTTAATATGTTATAATGGGTTATAATTTTTGGTGAGTTATGCAGTTATAGGAGGTAAAGGGGTTTGGGAGCTTGTCAAGGTTTGTTGGGTTAAAGTGGGCTTGTGAGTATGGGCTACACATGAAAATAAAATAAATAATTGTGTTGAGCTTCTCAAATAAAATTTGTAGGATGAGCTAGGAGAAAAATATAATAGCAATAAATTGGGCTAGAAAATAAAATGAATAACTATAGGATGAACTGGGAATTTATTATTGCTTACAAAATAAATAATCAAACAATTTATAGGGTGGGCTAGGATTGGGCTTTGCATATCTCTAATCTCTAATATTATAATGGGAGAAGGCCTTAGTATCATTTTTCAATCTACCAACACGTGCATCGCACATGCATAACCAATATGAAAGAGGTTTCAGGTTCGAGTCTTCACTATATCAGATTTTTTACTTTAAAATTTTTTTAATATTAAATATGCATCACATGTGTAAATTACTATCCATCTATCTATAATATAATATAATATATTTACTTACTATTTAATGGAAGAGTTAGTCACAAATAAACAATTTTTAATATATTTTTGTCACAAAATAAACACCACTTTTGTCACAACTCCAATTCTATTTTTCAACACGAGCACCGCACGTACAATTTTCCTTCTTAATTTTAAAAAAATATGAGTATCGCCCGTTCAGCTCCATTTTTTTAAAATTAAGACATTCATCGCACATGCTAATTACTTTTGACTTACGTATATCGCACGTTTAACTCCAACTCTTTATCAAAACGTGCATCGCACGTGAACAATACTAGTTGATAATAATATAAAATATGATTGAGTTTCATTCAATGATGAAATAGTGGAATACCTTTAGTATGAATTAGAGATTTGAGCTTTACAAAATAAATAGTAAAATAATTTAGAAATTGGATTAGGCTTTAGTTCAAAATTAATAAATCAAATGATATTTTAAAGAATGAGTTTCAAATCAATTAAATAATCAATTAATAGTAATAGACATGGTTTGGGTTATAAATAAAAATAAGAAGAGAATTAAATTGTGTTAAAATATATAACCGTTTGAAAATAACTACAAATACAATTGATATTTAGAAATGACTTTAATAGAAGATCCACGATGATAAAAAAAATAATGAATTTAAGAGTGGGAGATAATTTATAAGAATTGAACTATAGAAGTGCGTATAGACGGAGACAAGGTTACAGTTCCATACCACAGGTTCGGATGCATACAATCCAGTGAACGTTTGACTATAATGGTGAATTTTATAGATCATGTACTCGGGAAAACATGTAAACAGTATTCTGTATTCAGCATCAGTGATCGGGATACTGCAGTCAGTAACCTGTCATCAGTAATTAGTAACAATAACCATTAATAGTAGGGAAACCACGAGCTCCCTTCCGGGTACAGTCCTCTATATTATCCACTACTAAGTCGTACACTTAATTACCATGGCTTATTATTCTTTTACTGGGATCAATCATTAATATGCAGTCAATATAATTAGTGGAACAGTCATCATCAATCGTTAACATGCAGTCAATATAATTAGTGTGAACGATAATATCAATAATTATGCAAAACATGAAATATTCATAGTTCAATTCACTAAATATGCAAAATAACGGGTTTATATGCAAAACCATAACAATGCAAGTTATGGACCTCAGCACTTATTGGTACTCAAATTCACATTCCCGCTGCTAGGGAATGCAAATCCGATTCCGTCAGGGGTTCCAGAAACTGGACTCTCTTTCGGTTCTAATGCATACTCACATGATACATTATAATTACATTATCTATGCATATAAATTCATTGTTTACAGGTTTTGTGCACAGTTTCAGTTCTTGAAATTTCGATGTTGTAGTGCTAAAATAGTAATAACATACAATCTTTAAATCGAATTGAGGAACCGTAAGATGTTCTGGATTCTAGACTCAGTGTGCCACAATTTCTATGTACAAAGTTATAAATTTCAGTGTCGGAAACTGGGTCAAAACCTTGGTACTAGTTCAAGCAATAGACATGGCAGCATTCAAGAACATGATTTAACGATTCTAGACTTAAACGATGATAAGAAGACTATAAATCAATAACTTGGTATGATCAAGAAGATGATAATCAATTTAATAACTACTTCCAGAGTCTAATAAATATTTTCTTAAACCAGAACAAAAATTTGAGTTCAAGAGGCACTTTCCTTATTATACGACTGTTACGACGAAAAGAATAGCAGCTATGGCGATGGCTACGGTGTACGGAAAGGACAGCGACAATGACGTCGAGACTTCAATGGAACAAGCTTCGCTGCAAGATGCAGAGGCAGCAAGCAAAAGAAAGCGGCTGCAAGAACAGTGACAATGAATGACGACAAACGCAGCGAACATAACAACAACGAAAGGAGAAGTTGGCTGCGGTCGGCGCTCAGTGAGGAGGCAGCGAGAGAGAGCTCGAGTTGTAGTGCGGTAATGGTGGAGTTGCAAGGCAATGGTGGTCCGGTGTGCAGTGAGTTTCGGGCTTTTCAGCGAGGGCGCAGCAAGTAGGAAATTTGGGTTAATGTTAAATTCAGTATTACGTCTACATGATATTTTGTTGAAGAAACCTGTATCAGTTTCGGAGAATTCAATAGATTATAGATGGAAATGGTTTAAGAATTGCCTTGGAGCACTAGAAGGCACAAATATCCAAGTGCATGCCACAAATTCTGAAAAACCAAAGTATAGAACTAGAAAAGGTGGAATAGCGACCAATGTCTTGGGTTCGCAAGACATGCAGTTCATATATATACTACCTGGTTGGGAGGGTTCGGTCGCCGATTCTAGAGTTCTTCGTGATGCATTATCAAGAAGAAATGGATTGGTAGTTCCCAAAGGTATTATCAAATTCATTTGTACTGTTTAGATTATTTAATAGTCATTTATGTGCAATATATTAACATATGTTTTGAAGATAAATAGGATATTATTATTTGTGTGATGCTGGATACATGAATGGAGAAGGATTTCTTACCCAGTATCGTGGAGAAAGGTATCATTTGAATGATTGGAGACAAGATCACCAACCACAAACAGCACGAGAATTTTATAACTATAAACATTCAAGTGCTAGGAATGTCATTGAAAGGTGTTTCGGTCTTTTAAAAGGTAGATGGGCTATTTTAAGAGGAGACTCACATTATCCGGTGAAAATTCAATGTCGAATTATTTCTGCATGTGCACTTATTCACAATTTTTGCTTGTAAGAAATGGTATTTGAGGAAGACGCGGAAGACGAAAATGATGACATAAACTTGAAAGGTGACTCAATAACTCATATCGAGGCATCAAATGAATGGACTCGGCGTAGAGATATCCTTGCATAAGAGATGTGGCACAATCGTATGCAGTAGTTTATTATGATGGACGGACTCTCTTTGATGAACCTTTATTTGATTATTCATTTTAAATATTATTGCAGTTTATTGTTATGTTTGATTGTGTTTCATGAGGTATTTTTTAAATTCTCTTGATTTTTTGGAAAAATTTGAAATGACAGTTCATATTATGTTGAGATACTATCGCAATTTTCAGCTATTGTTGTTATTATATTATGTTTCTCTTCTGGTAATACTTCAACTGTAATTGAATTTCTGGTTCATCAATTGAAAAACCGGGGAGTCAGACCTTCACAATCAATTCGCTGCAACCTTTGAATGTTTCAGGCAATCTATGCTTCAATTAAAGGGTCAAGGTGATATCATTTCATTACAGTTTGAACTCCATCACATCAATGGCAATCAAAATGATGGATTAAAGATTATCCTCTGCTAGTACAGATACACTATTATCCACTGATAAATCTCAATCTTTTCACTGATGAGCAAAAAAGATGTAGGAACTTCAAATCCCATTTGCACAAAAAAAAGCCCAATTAATATATATTCTACGGCCATATTCAAAAAATAAAGAAAAGAAAAGAAAACAAGATTATCCTCTTTTTTATCGTGTGAAAAGCATGTACTTCTAATACTGGCGAATGAAAGTCTTGTCCATTCTCGTAATACACAATGGTAATATCACAAATCGCATAAATGAATGTGTTAAAGGTCACATGTCCCCACAACCACACACCATCTATCTTGTTATTAGAATCAAAGATGTATCTTTTGTACATCGAAGATGGACGAAAAGAAAAGGTAAACAATGACACACATAAGTTTAGGCTATCAGAAATGATTCCCGACAATGAACAGTTTTATATACATTAAACAGTCCATAGAAATGCTCTAGTTTAACTATTGCCTCCTGTTATTCATGTAGAAAGGACCAAAGCTGACCAAGTTATTAACTTGAAAAATCACCATTAAGTTTAAATCATCAATGCTGAAGATGCTGTCAAAAGGGATTGTACGGAAAGGCTTTGCCAATCTCTGGCACTTGATGGGTAACAAACTCCAATTTAAGCTCCTGTACCATTAAAACCAGACATAAGTTTTTGAGGTTTTATATATATCCTTATATTCATGAGACAGTAACAAGTCTTGGCGCTTACCTCTACTATATATTTTGTCAATTAACACGAGTTTGTAACCAATTCAAACAGTTAATGTTAACTACACTTCTAGAGTTCATAGGAAGAGAGTGCTCTTCCTTAATACATCAGTTTATGTTTCATATCACTATTCAACCCGGATTATACATTGATATGTCAAGTTTGATTTTAAACTGACGTAATTGTACATGACAGAAAAATGAAAGTTTGCGACAATGTTCATTAAATAGTCCACAGTTTCGGCTTTTTTCGTGAAATTCCGTATACATGCATGCAAATATATATCAGTATTGCTTTTGCACATGCATGCATATACATCATTTGCTAAATTAGATAACTTTTATATTATTTTTTTTTAAAAATAAAGCAAAATGGATATTTTCGGTAATGTCTACTATAGAGATGGATTGATGGGAATGAATTGCTCTATACCAAACACAGTAATAAAGTATTCCTAGGAATGTAATGTCTTATACCAGACACAATATTGCATCATTCCGGGAAATCTTCATTCCCACCCTCACATTTCCGGAAATCCACAAATTTCTAGGAATTCTTCAATCCGCGTACTAAACGCCCCCTAATAGATTATTAGGATTCTAATATTCACCAAAACGATGAAATCATTTGGGTAGGAGGAATGAAGCACATACACCAATATACCAATATGTAATCACAAACAAATAACATCATTACATGGCTACCTCATTTCCAGAACAGAATGTTTATGGTGGGAATTGATAAAATTAAACATCTCAATTCTCAATTCTCAAGTAGACCCTTTAAAGATCTTCATTTATGTGAGGAATTGTCACCCACCAGCATAACTTATTTGCTAGTCTCTCATGCTTAGTATCAAAATAACTCCCAATTCTAAATACACCCTGTTGGGGTTTGTGAATCCAATACACGATAATGAGTTGAAGAAGATAGATGGAAAGGAGAGTCGAAGTGGGAGAAACAGGTCAAGAGTAGCAAGTGGCTACAGTAGAATTGCGGTCGACCGCACCCCCCGACCGCCCAGGCAAGACGACCGGTCGACCGCGCAGTCGACCGTCTCACTCTCTGACTCAACTCTGTATCTTGAAGGAATGACTGGTCGACCGCACAGTCGACCGACCCACTCTCTGTTGGATTTCGTGCAGTCGAGGGAGAAGACCAGTCGATCATCAAGATGGTGCGGTCGACCGTCCCGATGCTGATTGATGAGCGGCTGAGATGAAAAGTTATGGAATCCTATATATATTGTATTGTGTACGATTTTAGGGTTATATAAAAAGAAAAGAGAGATCTACCAGCCGTCATTAAGAGAGAGGGAGATAGAGAGAAACCCTATACCTTGATCGTGAGTTCTTGAGAGATTTGTAAACCTAATCTTCATATTTCTAGTGGAAATCGCAGGAGTGCCTCTGCGCGGGAAAGTTGCCATTGTTTGGGTGAATCTCGATAAAATTCTTGTGTGTTCTTGTGTGTTGCTTTTGCTTGTTCTTTCTTCTCTTGTTTTGATTCTATAGTTCTTGCATTTGGTCGTCGTTGTTGAGTTTATTCTGCAGTTAGAATTCAACAAAGTGGTATCAGAGCTACAGGTTGGTAGTATTGATTGAGATGGGGGAGAAGAGTAGAGTCAAGGAGTTCGATGGAATAGATTTCACAATATGGAAGATCCAAATGATTGTGTATCTCCGACAGAAGGATCTAGATGATCGTTTGTTTGGTGTGAAGCCAGAAGGGGCGGAGGTCAATCCAGTTGCTTTGGCGGGCTGGAATAGATTGGATCAGAAAGCGCTTGGGCAGATTCAGTTGTCGCTGAGCAGGAAGGCACTATTTCATATTGAGAAGGCAAGAACTGCAAAGAAGGTAATGGAGATATTGACGGACATGTTTGAGAAGCCGAATGCAGCGAACTAGATCTTACGTCTAAAAAAGTTGGTTAACTTGAAGTTGTCGGAAAGGGGTTCGGTTGCTGAGCACATCAATAATTTCTTTATGGTTTACAATCAGATGGAATCGTCGGGTTTAAAGTTTGAGGAGAGGGCACAATCGTTGTTGTTGCTATCCAGTCTTTCCGACAGTTACGGTACAGTAGAGCAGACTATTACTAGCACCATGACTGATACGACAATCCTAAAGGATGTTATAAGCAGCATTATGAATAAGAATGGAAGGAGGAAGAGATATGGAGAGACTTCGGTGTCGTATCCTAGCAATACCGCGCTGTCAGTTAATAACCGTGGTAGAAGTAACAATAGAGGGAGGTCGCAAAGTAGGAATCACAGGTCCAAGTCAAGAACAGGAAATCAGAAAGGTGAGTGTTGGTACTGCATGAAGCCATGACACAGGAGAGACCAATGCGAGGAGTATAAGAAAGCGCAAGCAGGGTCTCAGGTAGCCAATGTGGTAAGTATTGAATTCCGTCTAGATGAATTGTGTTTATCTGCTGGATTTAATATTTTGCAAGATGATTGGTGTATAGACTCAGATACTTCTTATCATTGTACCCCCATGAGGGATGTTTTTGAGGATTACAGGACAGGTAATTTTGGTGCAGTTTCAGTTGGTAATGGACAGATATGTCCAGTTGTGGGTAGAGCCACTGTGAGAGTGAAGGCTCGCAATGGTGGGCAGTTGGTCTTGTATGATACAAGACATATTCCGAGCTTGAAGAAAAACTTGATCTCGACTAGCAAACTAGACAAAGAAGGATTCACGACAACTTTTGGACATGGAGAATTGAAGGTGACTATAGGTGCCAGGTTGGTAGCAAAAGGAAAGCGTGGTGACACGCTGTACTTACTCAGGGGAGGTGATTCAGGTGATATCATTGCTACGGCATCAGCAAGTAGTTCCTCATCGATTCTATGGCATGTCAGGTTGGGGCACCTTGGTGAAAAGGGTATCAAGCAGCTTTGTTCTAGGGATATTTTACCGGGGCTGAAGAAGGTTGAGATGGATTTTTGTGAGAATTGTGTGATGGGCAAACAGAAGACAGTTAGCTTTCAGTTGGGTGGGCATGAGAAGAAGCTTGCGATGCTAGAGTTGGTACATACAGATGTGTTGGGTCCAGCTCAGGAATTCTCTTATGGTGGTAAGAGATACTTCGTCACATTCATCGATGATGTTACAAGAAAGGTTTGGGTTTATGCAATTCATGAGAAATCAGAAGTTTTTAAGGCATTCAGAGCTTGGAAGGCCAGGGTTGAGAATGAGACGGGTTGCAAGGTGAAAGCAATCAAGTCAGACAACGGAGGTGAGTATACAAGCAAAGAGTTTGTTAACTATCTGGCAAAGAAAGGTATCAGAGGAATCAAGACAGTTCCTAGACTCCACAGGAGAATGGTGTAGCCAAAAGGATGAAGCGCACGATACTCGAAAAGACGAGATGCATGAGACTTCATGCGGGTCTTCCAGTCCATATTTGGGCTGCTACAGTTGATACAGCGGTGTACTTGATTAATCGTTGCCCGTTTAGTGCCCTTGATGGGGCCATTCCAGAAGAACTATGGTTAGGTAAAATTATTAATTATTCGCATTTGAAAGTTTATGGTTGTATGACATATGCCCTAATTGACAGGGAAGAAAGAAAGAAGTTGGACTCTAAGTCCAAGAGGTGTGTCTTCATTGGCTATGGTGGCGATGAGTATGGTTACAGGCTTTGGGATTTTGTGGATAACAAAGTCATTCACAGCAGGAATGTAGTGTTCAATGAAGAGTTCTATACAAGGACAGACACACAGGTTAAGACAGTACGACCATTTCAGAATCAGATTAGGGTTCAGACTCGGATTCAGATTCTGAAGGTAGCCCTAGTGGTGGGGGCCCTATAGTGCAGTAGCAGGTACAGGTACCACAGGCAGCACAGGAGGCTCATGGTGAGCCTATTGAGAATGAGCAGGTTATCCAAGACGAATAGGTACAGCCAGAACAGTTTGGGGAACCTGAACCGGTACCCACATTGAGGAGATTGACACGAGAGAGGAGGCCAACCAGGATATTTAATCCATCAGCTAGTGTTGTTCACGAGCATGTTCTATACACAAATTCGGTGGAGCCAGAGACTCATGAGGAGGCTTTGAGGGATGAGGCTCAAATTCAGTGGGAGTTAGCTATAAAGGACGAGATGAACTCCTTGGAATAGAACCAAACTTGGGAGTTGACCAAGTTACCTGCAGGAAAGCGCGCTCTTATGAATAAATGAGTTTTCAGAGTCAAAGATGAGGCAGATGGCAGTAAGAGGTACAAGGCCAGACTTGTTGTGAAAGGATTCTCTCAAAGGGACGGCGTCGATTATAGTGAGATCTTTCCACCGGTTGTGAAGATGGCTTCTGTTAGGGTTCTGCTCAGTGTTGTAGCAGTTGAACACTTGTACTTAGAGCAGTTGGATATGAAGACAGCATTTTTCCATGGTAATGCAGTAGAAGAGTTGTATATGAAACAACCCACAGGTTTTGAAGCTAAAGGAAAGGAAGACATGGTATATCGATTGAAGAAGAGTTTTTATGGGCTCAAACAAGCACCGCGGCAATGGTACTTGAAGTTTGATTACTTCATGAGAGGGAAAGGTTTCGATAGATGCGAAACAGATCATTGTGTGTATGTTCGTAGATATGAGGACAATGATACATTTATCTTGGCGTTATATGTGGACGACATGCTGTTAGCAGGTTCATGTATGGAGAAGATCAAAGAAGTGAAAAAGATGCTAGTTTCGGAGTTTTCAATGAAAGACTTGGGTGAAGCAAAACAAATCCTCGGCATGAAGATCAGTAGAGATAGAAGTAGCAAGAAGCTTTGGTTATCGCAAGTGGACTATGTGAAGGTGTTGAAGAGATTCAATATGGATGGCGCGAGGCCAGTCACTTGTCCCTTGGCTGCTCACTTCAAGTTATCAATAGACTTGTGTCCTAAGACAGAGGCGGAGATGGAGGAAATGGCTTCTATTCCTTATGCCTCAGTCGTTGGGAGTTTGATGTATGCGATGGTGTTTATAAGACCAGACATCGCACAAACAGTGGGAGTTGTCAGCCATTACATGAAGAATCCAGGTAAACAGCATTGGGATGCAGTTAGGTGGATTCTTAGATATCTAGTAGGTACTTCAGATCATTCTCTTTGTTTTGGGAGAGATTCTTTGCATATACATGGTTATGTAGATGCAGATTTTTCGGGCGATCGTGATGGTTGCAGAAGTACTACAGGGTATGTATTTACAGTTGGTGGAACAGCTGTTAGTTGGGCTTCGCAGTTACAAAAGATTGTAGCGCAGTCAACCACGGAGTCAGAGTATTTGGCACTTACGGAAGCGAAGAAAGACATGTTGTGGATTTCGGAGCTTATGAAATAGTTGGTCAGGAAGCAACCCATAGGTGAACTATGGTATGACAGTCAAAGTGCAGTTTTCTTGACAAAAAACTCGGCATATCACTCTAGGACTCGCACATTCAAATGAGGTATCACTTTGTCAGAATGGCGGTTGAGAAGAAGTGGTTGAGGCTAATTAAGATTCTTGGTACTAAGAATCCGGCGGACATGCTCACTAAGGTGGTGGATAGCAAGAAACATCAGTTTTGCTATACCGCTATCAGACTGTCTCCAGGTTAATTGTTGAGGAGACTCGCAGAGGAACATGCTTAGACTAGGCCAATGGAAGAATGAAGAACAGGTTAGAGACTTCGTGTATATGTCTCCAAGTGGGAGATTGTTGGGGTTTGTGGATCCAATACACGATAATGAGTTGAAGAAGATAGATGGAAAGGAGAGTCGAAGTGGGAGAAACAGGTCAAGAGTAGCAAGTGGCTACAGCACAGTTACGGTCGACCGCATCCCCCGACCGCCCAGGCAAGACGACCGGTCGACCACACAGTCGACCGTCGCGCTCTCTGATTCAACTCTATACCTTGAAGGAATAACCAGTTGACCGCACAGTCGACCGACCCGCTCTCTGTTGGATTTCGTGCAGTCGAGGGAGAAGATCGATCGACCGTCCCGATGCTGATTGATGAGCGGCTGAGATGGAAAGTTGTGAAATCTTATATATATTGTATTGTGTACGATTTTAGGGTTATATAAAAAGAAAAGAGAGATCTACCAGTCGTCATTAAGAGAGAGGGAGATAGAGCGAAATCCTACACCTTGGTGGTGAGTTCTTGAGAGATTTGTAAACCTAATCTTCATATTTCTAGTGAAAATCGCAGGAGTGGCTCTGCGCGGGGAAGTAGCCATTGTTTGGGTGAACCTCGAGAAAATTCTTGTGTGTTCTTGTGTGTTGCTTTTGCTTGTTCTTTCTTCTCTTGTTTTGATTCTATAGTTCTTGAATCTCGTCGTCGTTGTTGAGTTTATTCCGCAGTTAGAATTCAACACATCCATGGAATGATTACTTTCCATCCATGGATTCAACAAGGCAAAAACCGTTTTGGGATGAAGTTACTCACATATTTGTCATTGCCATTACTTTTTAATTTTTTTTAATATTAATTAATTAATTAATTAATTATTTGTATATCAGATGTCCCCGAAGAAACTTTCTTTTTTTTTAAATTTATATATCAGCAATCAAAAGAAGATGAAGATGGAGGTGAGAGGATGAGAGCTATCACAGATCTATTTTTATATATTATCAAATAAGTGTAAAACAAGAATAATAATATTTAATAAATAGATTAATAAATACAAATTATTTAATGAAATTTTGAGAACTAAGAAGATGCCCGATGAATGGTGAAAGAGTATTTTAGTGCCTATACATAAAAATAAAGGAGATATGCAAAGTTGTTCAAACTACCGAGGAATTAAATTAATGAGTTATGCGATGAAAATTTGGGAGAGAGTGATCGAATATAGACTGGGACTAGAAACTACAGTGTCTGAAAATCAGTTTGGGTTTATGCCGGGGAGGTCAAAAATGGAAGCAATTTATGTACTGAAGAGACTTATGGAAAAATATAAGGAGAATAAGAAAGATCTACATATGGTTTTTATAGATCTAGAAAAAACATATGATAAAGTCTCTAAAGACATAGTACGGTGGGTGTTAAATAATAAAAGAGTAGCTATTCGGTATATTGAGGTAATTAAGGATATGTATGAAGGGGCTACAACCACAATTAGAACAACCACAGGAGAGACCAACGATTTTTCTATTACAGTAGGTTTACACCAAGGTTTGGCTTTAAGCCCCTACCTCTTTATTTTTGTTATGGATGAATTGAAGCGAGGAATACAAGATGAGGTGTCTTGGTGTATGCTTTTTTCCGATGACATCGTCTTAGATGACGAGACTAGAGCAGGAGTCAATGCTAAATTAGAATTGTGAAGAGAAACTTTGGAAGCTAGAGGCTTTAAAATAAGCAGAACTAAAACAAAGTATATGGAGTGTAATTTTAGTGATATTCGGACCATAACTGAGGAAGTAGTGAAGCTTGATGGCCAAGAGATGCCAAGAAATACCTAAGAGAGACCATTTCTGATATTTAGGCTCGATTATACAAAGAGATTGGTAGATTTGTGAAGATGTTACAAATAAGATCCAAGCAAGGTGGCTTAAGTGGAGAAGTGTCAGTGGTGTTTTGTGTGACAAACGTATACCTTTGAAGTTGAAGAAAATTTTTTATAGGACGACTGTTAGACCAGCAATGATGTATGAAGCAAAGTGTTGGGCAACAAAGAAACAACATGTCCAAAAAATAAGTGTAGCGTAGATGAGGATGCTAAGATGGATATGTGGTAAAACAAGGAAGGATAGAATTACAAACGAGCATATACGAGACATGCTAAAGGTAGCTCCAATCCAAGATAAGTTAAGAGAGAATCACCTCAGGTGCTTTGGACATGTCATACGTAGACCTAGTAGTGTCTCTGTTAGAAAAGAGCGATTTGATAAGTATTGATGTCACGCCCAGCTTTCCAAAATACGGGAATACGAGTCCGTGACTGAGGCCCAGCGAATGATGCGAATACACCATTCATAAGCTGTACAGGTAACTCAACAACAAGATAGCAAAACAAACCACGCAGGCATGTAAAATCACAATATGATAACAAAAATTATGATATAGTCTATAACATAACCAACAGCTGGGAATAAAAAGTAGTTACAGGTCAAACATGCCCGGATTACAATAAGGAGTACATGAATAAAACATGAACTAAAGTAACATGATAATTAACAAGACTAAAACACTTGATCAGCGACACCTTCGGGTAATTCTCCATTCGGGCCTGAAGTACATAATTACAAAAAGAAGAAACAAGAAGATACTCGTTAATGCAAGTCACGGGCTACAAGTGGTACAAGCTAACGGGACAAGTACAAAAACGAAACAAGAAGCAGGAAAAAGAGTAGGGAATCAAGAATCATCTAATAGGAGAAATACAACATGTAAACAGAATCATGAACAAGACATCATGAAACAAGTGGAATGTAAATAAGTAATCAAGTAAACAAGTCAACAAGAACATGTAACATGTAATTGGATTATGCAAGTGCACGTATTAATATCATGTCTTTTGTTTAATTCTATCTAGGTAGCACTTCATGCATCCATATTTTTACTACATGGTTGCTACATACAATCAGTTACATTTAGGCCTAGTGATGGATTTTATAGGGCGGTGTATTCAGGTATTAAGTATCAAGCAAGCATGGTTCATGAATACGAAAATAATGTAACAAGTTCACGAACCAAGTTCGCGAATGCACTAACAAGTTCAAGAACCACACAGTGGGTTCATGCATACAACAAGTTCATGAGCCAAGTAATGGCTTCGTGAATACATCAAGATACAACAAGTTCATGAACCATGTACTAGAAAATACGGGCCCCCTTCCGAGTACACTTACCTATATTGTCTACTACTATGGTCCTTACCCTTATACCCCGACTTGTTACTTTTATTAATTTTAATCAACAATAACAAGATAACATATTTAGACTACTATCACGGGTAAAATAATCATGCACATAATCATGTATAATCCTAAGAGTACATATGTGTATCAATCGTGTTCATGTAATTCATGGCAACAAGGTATTCATGATCATATGCGAATACGGGATCGACGGATTATGTATAGCAACAAATTTCAATTCGACCGAAGAATACGAATTAAAGTAAAAGAATATACATACTTGCGGTATTTTCCAAAGAAAGCTTGTACGAGAACAAACGAGTTGTACAAGAGGATACTTGCCTGGGGTGTAGACAATGAATCTGACAAAAGAATAACGAGAATGGATTCCCGGCCAACGAACTCAATGAACACAAGAACCAATCACGAACACAAACCAACGAACGGATCACGATGACGATCAAGATCAAGATGATCAAACAACGATCGGGCGGATCGACACGGATAAGATCAAGATCAAGATGAACAAGATCGGACGGTCCAGATCAAGGTGATGATGAAGTTGATGATGATTGCGATCGAGTGGCTAAGATCACCCCAATGGTGACGATCAAGATGATGATGATCAAAGTAGATCCGATGGTCGAGATCAAGAGATCAAGACCATAGGTGAATGACGGCCAAGAATTAATCAATCAAGATGACCATGACCGCGATGATGATCAAGATCGAACGGACGGCCCACATCACATGATCAACTCCCATGATCAACTGCACCCACCAAGGGGCTGCATTGACCGAGGTACAGTCGCTAGTTGTCGCAGGGGGGGTCGCCGGAGTCATCGAGGCACCGGGGAGTGGCCGTCAAAATGCTGCAGGAGGGTGGCACGGAGGACATGCGGCGCGACGGTGGAAAGCACTCGCCGCTGTTGCTAACGTCTGGAGGCTGATGTCTGCACTGGATGACGCTCGGGAGGTTGGGGGCTCTTGCGTCATGAAGGAGAGGCGGCACCCTGCTGGCTGACGGCAAGGCATTGTTGTCACGGTAGGGTCGCGACAGGGAAGAGGAGACGATCCGGAGTAGGGAGGATTGACTGCGGGGAGCGCAGGGGGCTGGCCTGAGTTACTGTCGAGGAGAGGCACCGCTGGCTTCGGGAGAGGAGCAAGAGGAGGAGGAGCTCCGGGCTGTGTGCAGGTGTGTGCTGAGGTGGTCGCGGCGCGACACAGGGGGAGGGGAGAGAGCAGGAGGAGGCTAGGGCGAGGAGAAGGGAAGAAGGGCACTCGACGGTGGGGTTTGAGTGGAGGTTGGGGTGAGGGAGACGAGGTGGAGGGTCGGGGAAATGACAATGGAGAAGTGGTTTCTGTTTGGGAAACCAGAGGAGGGAGAGAAAGAAAGACAGATGAGAGAGAGTATAGGAGAGAGAAAAATAGGGGTTTTAAATATAAAAAAATATATAATATAATAATTATATAGTAATGGGTAGTTATTGTGAGTGGGGGGGTTATAGGGGTTATGGAATAAGAAGAGTTGAGAACGTGAGAGAAGTGTACGGGTGGATTAGAAAGAGTGGGTTTCAATACAATCACATAGGATTGAGCCTATAAAAATATATATGAGTACTGGGTTTGGATTTGGGCTTAAAACAATTGGGCTTTATATTTGGGCTTCACAAATTAGAATAAATAAACAATGCAAATCAAATGAATATGAATTGGGCTTTAGATGGTGTGCTTCATAATAGATAATATAATATAGATCAAAACTGGGGACTTTAACAAAATAATAATAACAATAATAATAAAAATAATAACAATAATAATAATAGCAGTAATAATAATAATGCTGATAATAATAATAATAGTAATAAAATAATAATCAGAAGTTAAGTAATCAAAAAGTGATAAATAGTGTAAGTTGAAATTCTGGGTTCAAACAAAAATAGTCGGGTTATTAAACAAATGCAAAAATTTGGGTTCAAAAGAGTAGAAAAATTTATAGGAAAAATTTAAATACCAGAATACAAGAAAAGAAAAATACAAATCCGTATAAACGGGAACGGGAGTTACAATCCTACCCACCTTACAACAAAATTTCGTCCTCGAAATTTGCGTAGGTGGTATTTAGGACAAGGCAAGGTAAACTCTTATGGGGATAACAAAACAAGGGATTCAAAGAAAATGTCAAAAGGGTGGCAACACCAGAATAAAGAAATTATAGATAAGAATGGGGTGATCTAGAATGATACCGAATAAAGATTCAATAAATGAAGACTATGCAATGTATGAAAGGAAAGCAAGCGGTGCAAGGAAGGAAAAGCAATAAGGAAATTCTGGGACCTGTGGGTTATGGGCCCACTATGCTTCCGCTGCGCTACTCTGATGGCGATGTTCCACGCCGCAGACATGTCGTTGTAGACCACATGGCGCCAAACGACGAACCAAGCAGGAAGAAAAGAATAAGACACCAGAATCAAAAGAATATGGGTACAAATGAACAAAATTATACCCAATAAAAAATCAATGAATGTGAATGAATGGAAGGGACAAAACAATTAAGAAATGAAGGAGCTGAATGTGAAGGGATCAAAGAGAAATCAAATAAGAGGAGTATCCAGATTATGTTGGTTATTCATTTTCCATCTGATCAACGTGGTGCACGTATTGTTGAGTTGACTTGGATGAGTCCAGCCTGTCTAATGTATTAGTTAAACTAACACATTAGCCAAACCCGAGCTCTGATACCACTAAAAACCCTGTCATGACCCGCTTCCCAAACTACGGGAATACGAGTTCGTGACTGAGGCCCAGCGAATGATGTGAATTCACCATTCATAAGATGTACAGGTAACTCAATAATAAGATAGCAAAACAAACCACGCAAGCATGTAAAATCACAATATGATAACAAAAGTTATGACATAGTCTATAACATAACCAACAGCTAGGAATAAAAAGTAGTTACGAGTCAAACATGTCCGGATTACAATAAGGAGTACATGAATAAAACATGAACTAAAGTAACATATAATTAACAATACTAAAACACTTGATCAGCGACACCTTCGGGTAATTCTCCATTCGGTCCTGCAAGTACATTATTACAAAAAGAAGAAACAAGAAGATACCCGTTAATGCAAGTCACTGACCGCAAGTGGTACAAGCTAACGGGACAAGTACAAAAATGAAACAAGAAGCAGGAAAAAGGTCAAGGAATCAAGAATCATGTAATAGGAGAAATACAACATGTAAACAGAATCATGAACATGACATCATGAAACAAGTGGCATGTAAACAAGTAATCAAGTAAACAAGTCAACAAGAACATGTAACATGTAATTGGATTATGCAAGTGCACGTGTTAATATCATGTCTTTTGTTTAATTCTATCTAGGTAGCACTTCATGCATTCATACTTTTACTACATGGTTGCTACATACAATCAGTTACGTTTAGGCCTGGTGGTGGATTTTATAGGGCGGTGTATTCAGGTATCAAGTATCAAGCAAGCATGGTTCATGAATACGAAATTAATGTAACAAGTTTACGAACCAAGTTCGCGAATGCACTAACAAGTTTAAGAACCACACAGTGGGTTCATGAATACAACAAGTTCATGAGCCAAGTAATGGCTTCATGAATACATCAAGATACAACAAGTTCATGAACTATGTACTGAGAAACACGGGCTCCCTTCCAAGTAAACTTACCTATATTGTCCACTACTCTGGTTCTTACCCTTATACCCCGGCTTGTTACTTTTTTTAATTTTAATCAACAATAACAAGATATCATATTTAGACAATAATCATCACGAGTAAAACAATCATGCACATAATCATGTATAATCCTAAAAGTATGTATGTGTATATCAATCGTGTTCATGTAATGCATGGCAACTAGGTATTCACGATCATATGCGAATACGGGATCGACGGATTATGTATAGCAATAGATTTCAATTCGATCGAAGAATACGAATTAGAGTCAAAGAATATACATACTTGCGGTATTTTGCAAAGAAAGCTTGTACGAGAACAAACGAGTTGTACAAGAGGATACTTGCCTGGGGTGTAGACGAAGAATCCGAAAAAAGAATAACGGGAACGGATTCCCGGCCAACGAACTCAACGAACACACGAACCAATCACAAACACAAACCAACGAATGGATCACGATGACGATCAAGATCAAGATGATCAAACAACGATTGGGCAGATCGGCACGGATAAGATCAAGATTAAGATCAAGATTAAGATCAACAAGATCGGACGGTCCAGATCAAGGTGATGATGAAGTTGATGATGAGTGCGATCGAACGGCCAAGATCACCACGATGGTGACGATCAAGATGATGATGATCAAAGTAAATCCGACGGTTGAGATCAAGGGATCAATACCATGGGTGAACGACGGTCAGGAATCAATCAATCAAGATGATCATGACCGCGACGATGATCAAAGATCAAACGGACGACCCACGTCACATGATCAATTCCCATGATCAACTGCACCCACCAAGGGCCTGTTTAATGTTGAGTTAATCCTGAATGAGTCTATTTTGTCTAACGTATTAGTCAAACTAACACATTAGCCAAACCTGAGCTCTGATACCACTAAAAACCTTGTCACGCTCCGCATCCCAAAAATATGGAATACGAGCGCGTGACAAAGCCCAGCGAATGATTTTCATCATTCAAGAGCTGTAGGACCGACTCAGCATCATAACAAGAAAATAACAAATGTACACCACCACGCATGCATGAATAATTTATTAAACAACAGAAAACAACTGAAACAAAATAATAATATCCCATTGATTTTCAAAGCTGGAACAAAAGGTAAAACTCGGGACTATAAGCTTGTTACAAAATTCAAGTAGCAACAAAATGAAATAAACTCAAATACAAGATAATTATATCAAGTTTTTTCAAGCGAAGCCTAGAACGTCTGCTCACCAATTCTAG
This sequence comes from Hemerocallis citrina, assembly GCA_017893485.1. Taxonomy (NCBI): domain Eukaryota; kingdom Viridiplantae; phylum Streptophyta; class Magnoliopsida; order Asparagales; family Asphodelaceae; genus Hemerocallis; species Hemerocallis citrina. The sequence continues at coordinate 350,610,774 of CM030359.1, forward strand.
CAGGCAATTCATTTCCAAAGTCTGTATATATAGATATAAAAAGGAAAAGAATAGAGAAAACAAGACGACGCTTTTAGTGCAAGTTAGGGCCGCAAATAGTAAAACAAGTACAAGAAATATGAAACAAGATTTGGAATCAAGAATGTAATAGGGATGCAACAAGTGGTGAGATTCAAGAAACTAGCTAGCAAGGAAGATATCTTAAGTGACAAGACTGGGTAACAAGTACTAGTAGTACAACAAATGACTAGTGAACATGTAATGGTATCAAGCATCAAGTAACAAGTATTACGTACAAGTGTTAAGTAACAAGTAACAAGTCTCAAGCGTCAAGTTGTCAAGTACAAGTATCAAGAAGCAAGTGTCAATTATTTTGTTCACGTATCAAGTCTCATGTATCATGTCATTACGTATCAAGTAAGGATGTATCATGTTCATTTATCATGTGTCAAGTCTTATAGTTATTACTATCTAGGTAGCACTTCATGCATCCATACTTTTACTACATGGTTACTACATATAATCAGTTACGTTTAGGCCTAGTGGTGGATTTTAAAGGGCAGTGTACTTAGGCATCAAGTATCAAGCAAGCACGGTTCATGAATACGAAAATAAAATAACAGGTTCACGAAGCAAGTTCGTGAATACTAACAAGTTCAAGAACCACACAGTGGGTTCATGAATACAACATGTTCATGAGCCAAGTAATGGCTCCATGAATACATCAAGGTACAACAGGTTCATGAACCGAGTACTGGAAAACACGGGTTTCCTTCCGAGTACACTTACCTATATTGTCCACTATTATGGTCTTTCCCTTAAACCCCGGCTTATTGTTTATTATTATCATCAAGTAAGCATGAAAGTGTGCGAAACATGTCAAGTAAACATAATCAAGAACATGGGACAAGTCTAGGTTAGGTAGAATACATGTTCGATGGTCAAAATAAATCAAAGTATCAAGAACAGCGAGAATCTCAAATCTGGACAGCATGACGTTGCTGCACCAAAATTACGATTTCCGTTGCTACAAGATAGCAAATGTGGATCCGTTAGATGTTTTAGAAACTAGACTTCTGCCCAGTTTCAATGCATATAATTAAGGTACATAAAAGTTGTGGTAACATGTGTCAAAATAGCAAACTATACAACAATTGTGTTCAGCCAGAATTTGTAAACTGAGTTTATACATATGAAACAGGATTGAAACATCATTAATTAATTCTGAGAAAATTTGAGAATGTTCTCTAGGGTGTCTAGTAACAGCATGCAAAACTTCAAGTCAATTTCTTTCTGGTAGCATAGTTAAAATAATTGCAAACTAAAGAGGTTCAGCAGTTTTTGTGAATCTGCGACTATCGATGCAGCAGCAGTAAAACAACGATATCTCCTAGACCGTAACTCGAAGTTCAAAAATTATGGATGTTATTGACAACTAGATACTTAGGGCTACATTTCATATTCAGGACTCAAGTTCGTATTTTGGTTTTATTAGGTCCGTAATAGCAAGTAAAGACAAGAATAGCAGCAAGTGTGAATTTCTTTTATATACAAGTTGCATGATAAATGACTATTATGCGTCTAGATTAGTGTGTGATACAAATACGGATGCATTGGGGATCAAATCAGCAAGTCACATGTATTTCTCAACTCAAAAAAATGAAAGATCAACACAATACATCATACAACACACATCTACAAGTCAAGGGGTTCATGTTTAAGTAATTAGGAGATAAAAGGGTCCAACTAGTTTTGTAAATATATATCAACGAAGGGTTGTGCTCTTAAGATTTTGGAATCGATGAGAAATAATTTAAGATCAACAAACGATGAGACAAGGAGGAGTCACAACTACGATCTATTTGCAGTCTTTTCAAATAACGCTTGTACTAGAATAATAATTTGTACAAGAAGAATACTTGCCTTGGGGTGTAGACGATGAACCCGACGAATAACGGGAATGGATCCCGACACGGACACAATGAATGGATCGAACGAACACACGAACCAATTACGAACACAACCAACGAACGGATCACGATGACGATCAAGATCAAGATGATCAAACAATGATCGGGCGGATCGGCACGGATGAGATTAAGATCAAGATCAAAAAGTCAGATGGTCCAGATCAAGGTGATGATGAATTTGATGATGATCTCTATCGAACGACCAAGATCACCCCGATGGTGACGATCAAGATGATGATGATCAAGGTAGATCTGATGGTCGAGATCAAGGGATCAAGATCATGACTGACCGATGGCTAGGAATCAATTAATCAAGATGATCATGATCGTGATGATGATCAAGATGAAAAAGACGGCTGAGATGCGATCGGATGGTGATGATCTTGATGATCAAATCAATGGCCAGGATTCAATATAACCCTTCTTCTCCTTCCTTCTCCTCCTTCACAGCGACAGAGGGAGAGACTGACTGTGGCAGTGGTGGACGGCTTGGGGACGGCACGACTGGGGATAGAGTCGGCAAGGGCGGTGGCCACAGGTCGGTGGCTGGGTTGCCGATAGAACAGCACGATAGGAGGAAGATGAGTGGGAGGGTACTCCGGGGGATCAGAGTGCTGTCTGCTGCCGAGGAGGTCTGTTGGTGGTTGTGGCTGCTGTCGAGATTGAGCAGCGCACCGGGAGGGCGGCACTGGTGCTGGTCGTCGACTACAGCGGAAACAAGGGTGGAGGAGCACAGGGTGCGGCAACACCGGTTGTCGCAACGGAGGAGAAGAGGCAGGGGATGTAGTACCCCATATTTTTAAATACTATTGTTTGAGATTAGAAAATGAATTAAAATGATTTTTGGGGATTTAATAATTATTTTTCTGAAGATTTATCTTTTTACACGTACAAAACACGTGCAAATGTTTTCTTGGAAAGTTTAAAGTCAAATTATTTTGTGGAAAATCATTCTTTATTATTTGAGATTATTTGTGATTTTTCTGGATTTTTCTGATATTTATTGGACCTATTTGCAAATATTACAAAAAGAAGGACTTTTGTGCAAAATTACCATTTGGAGTGAAAACTGTAGATTTTTGGATTTTTGGGCTGGGTATGGTGCCTAGTCAACTCAGGGTTAAAAACTTTACTTTCTGTTTCGATGAATTTGGTTTATTTTACAAGTTTTGATAAAAGAAGATCTTTTTGCAAAATTGTCATTTTGAGGGGTAAAAGTCCAAACTTACTTTTCTGGACTTTTCAAACAGAGCCGGCTGATGCTGGAGGAGGTCTTTTTGAATTTTAAATCTCAATTAAATTTTTTTTATCAAGTTTCCAAGTATAGGGATCTATTTATGTAAAATTATATTTTAAAAGGATTATTTGGCAAATGTGTTCAAAACCCCAATTCTCTTAATTCCGGCCTATTTAAAAAGGTGGAGTGCAGCCTTCTTTCATTGCACAACACAAAGGTTTTATTGTTTTTATTTTCTTGGAGATTTAAAGAGAAGATCTTGGATTTCTTGCAATGGAGAGGCTTTTTCTATTTTATATCTTGTCTTCGTCTGATCTCTTCAACAAGGTGAGTGACATATTTTATTTTGTTTTTGTTTGATGTATGTTGTATGTGATGATCTATTGATTAGAAAGCATGCTAGGGTTTTGATATGAATACACATGGTGGATTGGATAAATTGATAAGTTAAAAATTGGATCTTTTGTGAAAACCCTAGTTATTGTCAGTAGAATTGCATGTGGATGATTTTTTATTGTTGAAAAACCTAATGTAAATTGTGAGTAGGCTATTTCTGTTGGATTATTGTTGATTTGATTGAGTATGATGAATGTTATGCATTAATTGATTAAAGATAAGATTTTTGGACTATTGGTGAGTTGGATGAATGCAACTTGGCCATGTTAATGATAAATTTGTTTTTGTTCATGAATTAACTATTGAGAATAGTTGAGATTTAGTTTGAGGAATTTTTGAGAAGGAGTAATGGATTAAAAGACCATGTCTTGAGGATTTGAGTTGTGATGACTAAATTTGGGTTTGATACATTTTGACTAAATATGAGGATTTGTGATTTTGTGAAAGATATTACTTGAATTTGGATTTCTCAAATACTAAGATTAAATCTGAATATTTTTTTATTTTTAATCTATGGATTTGTGAAGTTCTTTTGGTGCACAAACATGCACAAACGTTTTTCATGAATATCGTATTTTGGTGTTTTAGAAGAAATTGAGTTTAATGCGTTTTCGAAGGATTTGACTATATCTCAACTATGTTCTTTCAACAATTGATTCTTTAAATATTTTTGGATCTATAACTTACTATTCTAAATATTATCTTTTCTACAGAACATATGTTTTCAAGATATTTTATTGTTGGATTTGGATTCTAGAATTTTATAAAGATTTGGGTTTTATTGATTGGAGAATGTTCTCCATATGATCGTTTTGACGATGGATTTGTGAGTTTTGGTCTTGATGATATCTCTACGAGTTGAGTGGGAGTCCTGTGAACCGGCAGTTGAGATTTGTTGATTTAGACCTGGGGGGTCTTGGTTTGGTTGTTGTTGAGTATTTAAGTCCGTCAGGATACACTAACTCTAGAGATGGAGATTTTTGTGATCAACTTAAGGACAGGCACTAGTGGGGATGTGATGGAACTTGGGAAACGTAGGTATAGGCTCATTGTTTGTTTAGTCTAACGGATGCATTCCAGAACTGTTTATTGTTTGTATGTTCGCGTGTCGAAGGTCTGCAGGCCTATTCACGGAGCATGCAGGGTGCATTCGCGTGTCGAGGGTCGGCAGGCCTATTCACAGAATATACCTAGTGTATCTGCACGTCGAGGGCTTTGCAAGCCTATTCGTGGGGTACACGGTTTGGGAGATGAATCTCCGGTTGTTTTTGAGCTATCTTACATGATGCTTGCGCGTTGAGGGCTATGGTGCCTGTTCGCGGAGTATTATGGATCTTGTTTTCCATCACCGTAGTAGGATTAGTTGCATAACGAGGGGTTTAACCCTATATAGTGGGGATCGTTAAGGGCTTGCACCGGACCTATGTACTATGGAATGCATAGAATCCGATAAGTATGCATTAGAGAGTCTGCATATAGAGTTTGTGTTTTTCGACTTGGTTTTATGCTTGTGTTTTTCTTATTTTTCCTATACTTGACACTTAGTCTAGATTCACTTGATGTTTTCATGTGTTACTTATTACTTTCTTATATTCTTTGATGTTTTCATGCTTCACTTATTGATATTTCTCATTTCATATATTCTTGCTGTTAATACATATTGTTGATGACTCCATGCTTAATGTTTATTTATGTTGTTTTGTTTTTATGTCATTCACACCGTTATGGCCGACTCCTGTAGTTTTGGGGGTTAGGGTTATCTCTAGCCTCATGTTTTACAGGTAGGTGCTTGTAGCTTGGGATTTAGATGCTTGAGTTTAATTGATGTAATAGAGCTTTTGTGTAAATATTGTAAAAAATTGTGTTGTAAAGAAAAAATTTGTAATTCAAGGTGTTTTGTATTCCGCTGTATTTTGTAAAGATTGTTGTAATAAAAGTTGAAATAAAATTATCTGTGTTTTTGGACTGTGTTTAATATTGCAATTGAAGTTGATGCTGGAAATTGTACCACGTATTTCTAAGATATCATATTGGAAATTCGGGATGCTACAGGGGAGAACACGAGAAGAGAGAGCGCCGCCGGTTGTCGGGGTTGCGAGGGCAAGAGGGAGAGAGATAAGCGGAAGGAGGGGTGGGTTAAGAGGGAGAGAGCGGGAGGTGAGAATGGAGAAGAAGGTGAACAGTGTGTATAGGGGGGGGGGGGTTTGCGGCTGGTAGATTAGGTCAAAACAGTAGATAGGTTAGGGTTAATTAGGGTTAATTAGGTTTATATAGTATTATGGGTTTTGGGTTAATGGGTTTGAATAGGGTTTTATTAATGGGTTTAGAGAATTAAAATGGGTATTAAAAATCCATTAAGAAAAATATACAATTAGAGAAAAATAAATAAATAAATAGGTCAATAATAATATAGTAACAAAATAAATCAATTTGTGTGCATCAAATTAATACTCAAATGCTTCTAAATACAATAGAAAAAGATTTTCAATTCAACAATCAAATATAATAATATTAATAACAACAATAATAATTTTGATATATACATATGAAAATGAGATTTGAGATAAACAAGTTTAATAAAATCCCAATAGTAACAAAATAACATACAAATAGCCAATCACTTAGAAAATAAACATTAAAATAAGAATATACTACTATTCGAAGAAAATACAATTTATGGTTCGAAAAGATTTTAATAGAAGGCACAAATCGAGTTTAAAAAAATACTGAATTTGTAATGAATCAAAATACGAAAAATATTCAGAAAATACGTATTTAGGGAAACATGGGTTACAAATCCTGCCCACCTTACAACAAAATTTCGTCATCGAAATTTGCTTAGGCGGTACATAGGACAAGGCAAAAAAAACAAACTTATAGGAGGGTAACAAAACAGAGGATTAAAGGGAAGGGAACAAAGTGGTGGCAATACCAGAAAAGAAGGAGGTGGATAACAACGATGTCAAATGGAATGCATGGAAGAAAATAAATGGTATCAAAAGGAACGAAATAACACAGGATAACAAATATGATAAAGGAGTAGGCAGAACCGGAATCAAGGAGCGAAAAGACAGGGAAGGATTGAATCAAATAATGAATGTGGGCATGATGGCAAAATGGAATGCAAGAAAGAAGTAACCGGTATAAAAAATGAAGAAGGAACAACTCAAAACTTGCAAGATAACAAAGCAAAAAGATGATGAAATAGATAGAGCTGGAATTGAAAAAAGGATGGACAAGGAAGAGATGAACCAAGCAATAAGTCAACGGATGAGAACAAATGCAAGAGATAGGGAAAAGCAAACAATGCAAGGAAGGAGAAGCAACAATAGGATCCTGGGACCTGTGGGTTATGGGCCCACCACGCTTCCGCTGCGACACTCTGATGATGACGTTCCAAGCTCCATACATGTCGTTGTAGACCACGTGACACCAAGAGACGATCCGAGCAGGAAGAAAAGAATGATACCAGAATAAAATTAGGCTTTAGATGAGGGCTTTAATTTAAATAATTAGGTCAAAACTAATGGGTGTTAACAAAAATAATATTAATAATACAAAAAACAACACATATTAATAATAAAATAATAATAACAAAAATAATAAAAATAATAATAACAGTAATAATTATCATAATCATACTGGTAATAATAATAATAATAATAATAATAATAATAATAATAATAAAAATATTAACAATACCGGTAAGGATAATAATGCAAGACAAAATATAATTTTGGGTTCATCATTTTTTGTGAAAGTAATTCAATATTAACAACAATAGTAAAAAATAAATAAAAAATAATACAATAATAATAATAGTAATAGTAATAACAACAACAATAATAATACTAATAATAATAAGGAAAACAATAATAATAATAATAGAAATTCTTTGATGTGGGTTCGCCTCATTTATATTCATCTGTAGACTTGCCTTCTCGACATCAAGTTGCAGGTTTGCCTCCACTGTTGATTCTTGATTTTGATGATTACAACACAATGCAATATTGTTGTTCTACTTCTTACATATTACAGGATATACAAAGGCAAATGTTCTAACAAGCTTCTTAAAGCAAGTTGATCAAGCACACCTACAAACAAAGTTCTTATAGCTAATTGATCAAGAAAGCTACAAAGTTGCCAGCTTACAAGAAAAAGACGAAGGCTAAAAGCTATCTCAAGACTCAAGACTCAAGAACAAGACACATGCTTCAATTTATTGTATTAAGTGTCTTGTAACAATTGTAACCTTTTTATTTTCTTTGAGTCTTAGAAATTCTGTAAAAGCCTTGTCACACACACTCACAGATTATCTTTCAAATAATTGAGTGTTTTTCAAACTTAAAAAGATCGAAACAAAGATTGAAAAAGCTCAGTTTTTAAGTACCAGTGGACCGCCATAAGGCACCGGTCAACTGTTTTAGTACGAAACTGACTGAACTTATTCAAACTCTGACCAGTCGACTCATAACGGCAACCCAGTCGACTGTTCAAGTCGTTTCGACAGTTTGCTGATTTCAAATTTTGATTTTTCGAATTCAAAAGTTTATTTCCGTTGGTTGACAGTTGGTACAATTGCCTCTCAACGTCCAGTGATTCTAACTCTAAAAATAGAGAATAGAAATCACTTGGAAAAGGTTAACAACTTATTTTTCCAAGCTTTTGTTTCCCATGTTCTCAAGCTTTTTGTTTTAACAAGTAAAAGCATTCAAAAGCATTCACTTTCTAAGTCATGGTTCTCTGAAATCAGTCTAGCATAACAGTGATTTCGTTTTAGACTGATTTCAAAAGTTGACCTAATAGCCACGCATAAAATCACATCCACAACAAGGCTATAGGTTGTTTGTAAACTTTTTGTTGTTCTCTTCACTCTCGGGTTGTGAGAGTGGTTTCCTCTCGGTTGGAGAGTAGGGCTCTAGGGTGTAGAGTCAGGTTTTCACTCTTGGTGGAAGAGTTGGTTGCTTTCTCTAGTTGTGAGAAAGGACTACGGGTTGGACAAGGTTGTTGTCTAACGCTGTAGAGTGTTCTTGTAATTATTTCAAGAATAGTGGAAAATCTCAAGTGGGATGCTTGGGGACTGGATGTAGGTCGGGATGACCGAACCAGGATACAACGTGTGTACTCTGTGGTTGTTTCTCTTTGACTTGCATTTCACTTTCTTGTTTTTTAAGTTCTCTGTAAAACTTGTTTGGACAGTCGACTGTGTCTATTTGTAAGTTGACTGGTCAGACTTGTACTACTTTCTCTGTAAACTTGCGTGATAAGTCGACTGGCTCTTCTATAAGTCAGTTGATCAGACTCGCTTTAAAATACTCTTCTTTACTGTCGCTCCAGTCGACTGATTTATCTCTTCAAGTCGACTGGTCAGAAGAAAAGTTTAATTCCGCATTTATTTTTTATAAAATACTATTCCCCCCCCCCTCTAGTGTTTCTTGCATTGCCTACAGGATCCAACACTTGGTATCAAAGCCTGGTTGAGTGCAATGGCAACTACTTCGAATGCAAATCAGTATCGTGAAGGCCAATCAACTCAAAGGCTACCCCTCTTCGATGGAACCAATTACTACTATTGGAAGTGTAGAATGAAGATCTACCTTCAGTCCATCAACTATGAAATATGGAACATGACGGAAACCGAGTACACCGCTTCTACCATTCCATATGCACAATGGAACGACGACATGAAGAACCAAATAATGAACAATGCAAAGGTGATGAACGTGCTATTTTGTGCCCTTACAAAGGAGGAGTTCAATCGTGTGTCCAATGCAACAACCGCACATCAAATTTGGCACACACTCGAGGTAACTCATGAAGGAACAAACAAAGTGAAAGAATCTAAAATATCTGTTCTTGTTCACAGGTTTGAAATGTTCTGCATGAAGGAGAATGAGAATGTGTCCGAGATGATTATAAGGTTCACAGACATTACAAATTCACTTGTGGCACTTGGAAAGATATATACTCAAGCCGAGATGGTGAGAAAAGTACTTTGTGCACTAACCCCTGAATGGAAGAAGAAGACTACTGCCATAGAAGAGGCCAATGATTTAACACAACTTTCTCTTAAGAATCTTGTGGGAAATCTTATGGCCTATGAGGTACAACTTGAAGAGCGCAAGAAGGATGCCGAACCACAACAATCAAAGAAGAAGACATTAGCATTCAAAGCCATGACGGACTCCGAGGATGAAGAAGAAGATGAAGAAGAGATTGCCATGTTCACGAGAAATTTCAAAAAGTTCCTAAGAAAAGGTAAGTTTAATTCAAAAACTAAGGAATCTAATGAACCTCCAACTTGTTTCAAGTGTAACAAGACAGGCCATATGAAGAAGGATTGCCCACTAGAGAATGCAAAATCTAAAATCCAACTTCAAGAAGGATAAGTACACAAAGAACAAGTTCGTGAAAAATAAACAGGCATACCAAGCAACTTGGGATGACAGCAATTCTTCGTCGGAAGAAGAAATTGATGAGACAAACGAGGTTGCAAACGTGTGTTTTATGGCGTCTCAAAATCAAGTACCTAAGAAAGATCGTTGGATATTTGACAGCGGATGCTCAAAGCACATGACTGATCATCCCAACCTTCTATCTTCCATATAAAATATTGATGGAGGAACAGTTACATTTGGTGACAACAATAAAGGAAAGGTCATAGGAATTGGTATGGTCGGTAAGGACACTAACCCCTCTATAGAAGATGTCTTATTAGTTAGTGGACTTAAGCATAACCTGTTAAGTATTAGTCAACTTTGTGATAAGGGTTATAAAATTATGTTTGAAAAAGATGCATGTTTAATTTATGATTCTACCATGCAAAATATAATTTTTCAAGGGTTTAGGAAAAATAATATTTATGAACTGTATTTGAAAGCATATGAGTTTTCGAATGATTTTTGCTTAGTAGTTTCTAATAACGATTCTTGGCTTTGGCATAGACGTTTTGTTCATGTGAATATGAAAAATCTCTCCAAATTGTCTAAGTACAACATAGTTAAAGGGCTGCAAAGACTATCCTTTAAAAAGAATAAGTAATGTGATGCATGTCAACTAGGTAAACAAATTAAATCTACTTTTCAAACAAAAGAAGTAATTTCTACTAGTAGGCCGCTCGAATTAATTCACATGGATTTATTTGGCCCTACTAGAGTTGCTTCTTTAAATAAAAGTAGGTATGTATTTATTTTAGAAGATGATTTTTCACGATTCACTTGGACTTTCTTTTTAAAACATAAAAATGATGGTTTTGAAGAATTTGCAAATTTTTGTAAACAAATTCAAAATCAAAAGTTTCTAACCATAGTCACTATTAGAAGTGATCATGGTGGAGAATTTGAAAATGAAACGTTTGCAGAATATTGCAACAAGAATGGTATAACTCATTTATTTGCATTTCCTAGAGATTCACCACAAAATGGAGTGGTTGAAAGGAAGAATAAGACTTTGCAAGAATGTGCACGTACCATGCTTGTTGAAAGCAATTTACCTAAGTATTTTTGGGCTGAAGCTGTTGCTACAGCTTGTTATGTTTTAAATAGAATTTTGATTAGGCCTAAGCTAAAGAAAACATGTTATGAGCTATTTTTTGATAGAATTCCTAAGGTCTCTTACTTTAAAATATTTGGTTGTAAGTGTTTCATTCTGAACACTAAGGATAATTTAGATAAATTTGATCCTAGATCTAATGAAGGTATCTTTGTAGGATACTCAAATAGGAGTAAAGCATATAAAATCTTCAACAAGTCAACAATGACTATTGAAGAATCCATGCATGTTGCATTTGATGAATCTTTGTCTTCATCGACTTTAATTGAAGATGATGAAACTAATTCATCACCCTTAAATAAAGTAATTACATCTTTAGAACAAACTAGTCTTATGGATAAGTCGACCAATAAGAAAGTCAAGTCGACTGATGCTAATCAGTCGACTGAGGGACTTGTCAAGTCGATTGATCCTGTTGTGATGTCTCCAACTTTACCAAAGTCTTTTGTTGAAGTTAGAGATCATCCTTATGACTTAATAATTGGTGACATGTCACATGGTATTCAGACGAGATCACATGTTAATATGATATCTCACACAGCTTTCTTGTCGGACTTTGAACCGAAGAACATACAAGAAACGTGCGAGAATGAATTTTGGATGAATGCCATGCAAGATGAGTTAAACCAATTCATAAGGAATGATATATGGAATTTAGTTCCACGACCTCCTGATCTTACTATAATTGGTACTAAATGGGTATTCAAGAATAAGTTAGATGAATCAGGACAAGTTGTTAGGAACAAAGCTAGACTAGTTGCTCAAGGGTATAATCAAGAAGAAGGCATAAATTTTGGTGAAACATATGCTCCTGTTGCTAGATTAGAATCAATTCATATCTTATTATCTTTTGCTTGTTTTATGAATTTTACACTTTTTCAAATGGATGTTAAAAGTGCATTCCTTAATGGGTTTATAAAGGAAGATGTTTATGTTAAACAACCACCAGGTTTTGAACATGAACAATTCCCAAACCATGTTTTTAAATTGAAAAAGGCTTTGTACGGTCTTAAACAAGCACCTCGTGCTTGGTATGAAGACTTTTCTTTTAGAATCATGTTTTGAAATAGGTAAAGTAAATACTACTCTATTTCTTAGAAGAATTAAGAATGGTATTTTAATCATACAAATATATGTTGATGACACGATTCTAGTGAGAGTAATCTATGTCAAGAGTTTGCTATCACCATGAAAAACGAGTTTGAGATGAGTCACATGGGTGAACTCAATTATTTCCTTGGACTACAAATTAAGCAGTCACAAAATGGCATATTCATTAATCAAGAAAAATATGCCAAAAAATTACTCAAACGGCTTAACATGGATAGCACGAGTAGTAAGACCACACCTATGGCTACTACCACTACCCTTGACAAAGATGAATTAGGTAAGAGTGTCGATCAGAAACTCTATTAAGGTATGATTGGCTCACTCTTATATATAACTGCTAGTAGACCGGACATTATGTTTAGTGTATGTTTGTGTGCTAGATATCAGTCAAGTCCTAAAGAATCTCACTTAAAAGCTGTGAAACGCATTTTAAGATATATTAAAGGCACATCTGATTATGGTCTATTTTTTCCATGCACCGACAGTTTTCAACTTTTGTCATATAGTGATGCGGATTTTGCTAGTAGTAAAACTGACCGCAAGAGCACAAGTGGGACATGTCACTATTTGGGACATTCACTAGTCTCTTGGTGCAGTAAGAAGCAAAATTTGGTATCCCTATCTACTACAGAAGTTGAATATATCGCTGCAAGTTTGGCTTGTGCCCAAATTTCGTGGATGAAACAAACCCTTTTAGACTATGGTATTTCTTTTGAAAAACCTTCAATAATGTGTGATAATACCAGTGCTATTAACTTATCTAAGAATCCGGTTCAACACTCACGTACGAAACATATTGATATTCAACATCATTTTCTACATGATCATGTTTTAAAGGGAGACATTTCTTTAGACTTTATTTCTACTGATAAACAAGTAGCTTACATTTTTACCAAACCCCTTAAAGAAGACACCTTTATAACCATAAGAAGAGAACTAGGAATTTGTAATTTTCATGATATTTCTTGATTTTTTTTTTGGGTATATCGACTTACATACATTGTTCGGTTGACTGCCAAGTATTTTAAAAATTTTGTCTGAGTTTTATGCTCTGGACAGTCGACTGCTCTCAGCACCCAGTCGACTGACCAGTTGTATTAATATTATGTTCAATTTTTTTTACTCGCGACTAAGTCGACTGCCTACTAATACCAGTCGACTGTTGCGAATCAGTTTTTCTTCAGATTCGAATTTTGGTACATCTTTTGAGGCGACTGTTCACCTTTTTACTCTTCTTTGACCATATCTAAGCCGTTGCTATCCTTCTCCTTTGATCTCAGCCATATATTTCTATGTAAAAACCCTAAACCTACCCCCTTCCTTTCACTTTTACCTTACCTTTATCTCCCAGATCTGAACAAGAGAAGTCGACTGCCGTTGTTGCTGCTACTGTCAATTTCCAGCCTTGTGAAGATCCAACTCCTCTAATTTCTTGTAGATTTCAAGTCCACTTGAAGTTTTAGAGTCTCTTTGTTGGCATACTTCCTTTCCTTCTTTTTTTTTTTTCTTATTATGGCTCCTAAGAGATCTAAAACATCTCATGTAGAGGAAGGTTCATCTTCTAGTGACTACATTCAATATCTTAGAAGTCCCGACCTTATTGAAAAATGGTACATCATATGTTCCATTATAATTTTTCCGGGTCGGTTTGTCAACTTGTCCGATCTTGATAGGTTTAATCTTATTTCTTTGTTTCAACATTGTGGTCTCTATGAGTTTTTGTCTTTAGAAAATCAACCCTAATACTACTCTCAACTCATTTATTTGTTTTATACAAATATGAAGGTTGTTCAATCGGATGATGGTAGTGAGATTTTCATTTATACCTCTGTTAAAAATAAGAAGATGAAACTCATGTCCGAAAGAATCAACCTTATTTTGGGTTTAGATGATGAAGGGATTGACTTAGGAGAAATTGAGATGGATGATGCCACCACTTTATCTAGAATTTATTTGCCTAATCATGGACCACCTATGACAAATAGGTCCATTACCCCTGTTGCAAAACTTGTTGCACGGATGCTATCATACAATATAATTCCCAAAATCGGGAGTTATGATCAGTATTCCCTGGAATTACAACAAGCCGTTTATGCAATATTCAGAAAAATTAATCTAAATTGGGGTTGTATCATATTTTCTAGGCTCCATAAGGCTCAATCTTCATTTCTTCCTTTTGGTGCCCTTCTTACTCGAGTCTTTTGTGCTGATGATGTTGATCTCGATGCAGAGACCAATGTAGTAAAGCATTATAAGTCTTTTGATCGTGCAAGTTTAGCACGTATGAAGCTTCTTACTTCTCCATCTAGGTCTACCTCTAGGACTTCCCCTCCTATTCCTTTAGCTACTTCAGCTCGTCTGTCTTCTGCTTCTAGTTCCTCTCGTCCTCGCGCAGATTTTGATGATCAGTCTTTATCATGCTGTCAATTATATCATGGATCGTCAAGATGTTCTTGAGCCGCATATTTCTCATCTTACCCACCTATTCACCACTCAATTTCCTCCTCCCTCTCATGATGACCAAGATGAAGAAGATGAAGATTGATGAGTTACTATTTTTATTATTTTCTATGTATTTTCCTACTTAATGTTGCATTTTCTATCTATTATGTAATCGTTTGAACTAAGACTAAGTTTCTATGAATGCATTTTTGTCTGTATTGTTTGTTTGTGAGGAGTATTTTTTCCCATTTTTATTGATGACAAAGGGGGAGAACATATAAGCTTTTATATTGCTTTGTATTTTTATATTGCTTTGTATGATGATACATATATTTGTACATGCTTTCACACCTATGCATATTGTACATGTGATAGGGGGAGCATGTGAGCATTTGTAATATTTATTCCCTTTATTAGAAGCTATTGTGTTGTCATCATCAAAAAGGGGGAGAATGTTGATTCTTGATTTTGATAATTACAACACAATGCAAAGTTGTTGTTCTACTTCTTACATATTACAGGATATACAAAGGCAAATGTTCTAACAAGCTTCTTAAAGCAAGTTGATCAAGCACACCTACAAACAAAGTTCTTATAGCTAATTGATCAAGAAAGCTACAAGGTTGCCAGCTTACAAGAAAAAGACGAAGGCTAAAAGCTATTTCAAGACTCAAGACTCAAGAACAAGACATATGCTTCAATTTATTGTATTAAGTGTCTTGTAACAATTGTAACCTTTTTATTTTCTTTGAGTCTTAGAAATTCTGTAAAAACCTTATCACACACACTCACACATTATCTTTAAAATAGTTGAGTGTTTTTCAAACTTAAAAAGATCAAAACAAAGATTGAAAAAGCTCAGTTGTTAAGTACCAGTCGACCGCCATAAGGCACCGGTCGACTGTCTTAGTACGAAACTGACTGAACTTATTCAAACTCTGACCAGTCGACTCATAACGGCAACCCAGTCAACTGTTCAAGTCGTTTCGACAGTTTACTAATTTCAAATTTTGATTTTTCGAATTCAAAAGTTTATTTTCGTTGGTTGACAGTTGGTACAACTGCCTCTCAACGTCCAGTGATTCTAACTCTATAAATAGAGAATAGAAATCACTTGGAAAAGGTTAACAACTTATTTTTCCATGCTTGTGTTTCCCAAGTTCTCAAGCTTTTTGTTTTAACAAGTAAAAGCATTCAAAAGCATTCACTTTCTAAGTCTTGGTTCTCTGAAATCAGTCTAGCATTTTAGACTGATTTCGGAAGTTGACCTAATAGCCACGCATAAAATCACATCCACAACAAGGCTATAGGTTGTTTGTAAACTTTTTGTTGTTATTCTTCACTCTCGGGTTGTGAGAGTGGTTTCCTCTCGGTTGGAGAGTAGGGCTCTAGGGTGTAGAGTCAGGTTTTCACTCTTGGTGAAAGAGTGGGTTGCTTTCTCTAGTTGTGAGAAAGGACTACAGGTTGGACAAGGTTGTTGTCTAACGTTGTAGGGTGTTCTTATAATTATTTCAAGAATGGTGGAAAATCTCAAGTGGATTACTTGGGGACTGGATGTAGGTCGGGATGACCGAACCAGGATACATCGTGTGTACTCTGTGGTTGTATCTCTTTGACTTGCATTTCACTTTCTTGCTTTTTAAGTTCTCTGCAAAACTTTTCTGGACAGTCGACTGTGTCTATTTGTAAGTCGACTGGTCAGACTTGTACTACTTTCTCTGTAAACTTGCGTGATAAGTCGACTGGCTCTTCTATAAGTCACCTGATCAGACTCGCTTTAAAATACTCTTCTTTACTGTCGCTCTAGTCGACTGATTTATCTCTTCAAGTCGACTGGTCAGAAGAAAAGTTTAATTCCGCATTTATTTTTTTATAAAACACTATTCACCTCCCCCTTCTAGTTTTTCTTGCCTTGCCTACAGGATCCAACATCCACGACATCAGGTTGCAGGTTGCCATCTGGATATTCGGTTGCACATTTTGCCTCCCGATATTCAGTTGCAATTTACCTCCATTGACGTCTAGTTGCATGTTCGGCATCTCGACATCCAGTTGCAACAAAACGATGAACGAGATGATGCCATCTCCCACACGTACTTAGATATTGATTGCTCAATTTAAGTATGAAGTTATGTTTTGAAATTTGTGATATTAAAATACACAATTATTCGAAATAACAAAATTTTTGTTTTAGAAAACAATTTTATACAAGATCCAACATATAACAAATAATCATCTAAATACACAAAATATTCGGGAAAAAAATATTTATAAAGAAAATATAGGTAGGAAAAGAATGAATTGTATACTCAATAAAGAGTCAGCAAAGGAAGACGACTACAAGGGACGAAAGAAAATAAGAAATCAAAGAATTGAATATGAAGGAAGAGGAACGAGGGGGCACAAGCAGAATTTAAAGAGAATATGGCAGGAAAGGAATAACTAGCATGATACTCAAAATGAGTCAACAAATGAAGATGAATGCAAGGCACAGAAAGCAATGAATGACACATGAGTTGAAATAAGAAGGAATCAAGCAGAAAATAAGAGATTGCTTGCACCAGAATCAAAAGAACATGGGTACGGAAAGAATAAATTTATACTCAATATGGAATCAACAAATTAGGACGACCTTAAGAGATAGAAGGAAACAAGGAATCAAAGAATTGAATATGAAAGGATCAAAATGAATGGGATAAGACTTGTGTCCAGATCGAGTTGATTATCAAATTATTCATGTGGTTGCATGGCCTGATTAATGTTGAGTTATTCCTGACTGAGTCAAGTCTGTCAACGTATTAGTCAAACTAACACATTAGCCAAACCTGAACTCTGATACCACTAAAAACCTTGTCACGCCCCTCTTCCCAAAAAACACGGAATACGAGCACGTGACAAATCCCAGCGAATGATTTTCATCATTCATGAGCTGTAGGATCGACTCGGCATCATAACAAGAAAATAACAAATGCACACCACCACGCATCCATGAATAATTTATTAAACAACAGAAAACAACTGAAACAAAATAATAATATCCCAATGATTTTCAAAGCTAGAACAAAAGGTAAAACTTGGGACTATAATCCCGTTACAAAATTCAAGTAGCAACAAAATGAAATAAACTCAAATACAAGATAATTATATCAAGTTTTTCCAAGCGAAGCCTAGAACGTCTGCTCACCAATTCTAGTAGGCAATTCATTTCCAAAGTCTGTATATATAGATATAAAAAGGAAAAGAATAGAGAAAACAAGATGACGCCCTTAGTGCAAGTTAGGGCCGCAAATAGTAAAACAAGTACAAGAAATATAAAACAAGATTTGGAATCAATAATGTAATAGGGATGCAACAAGTGGTGAGATTCAAGAAACTAGCTAGCAAGGATGATATCTTAAGTGACAAGATTGGGTAACAAGTACTAGTAGTAGAACAAATGACTAGTGAACATGTAATGGTATCAAGCATCAAGTAACAAGTATTACGTACAAGTGTTAAGTAACAAGTAACAAGTCTCAAGCGTCAAGTTGTCAAGTACAAGTATCAAGAAGCAAGTGTCAATTATTTTGTTCACGTATCAAGTCTCATGTATCATGTCATTACGTATCAAGTAAGCATGTATCATGTTCATTTATCATGTGTCAAGTCTTGTAGTTATTACTATCTAGGTAGCACTTCATGCATCCATACTTTTACTACATGGTTACTACATATAATCAGTTACGTTTAGGCCTAGTGGTGGATTTTAAAGGGCGGTGTACTTAGGCATCAAGTATCAAGAAAGCATGGTTCATGAAAACGAAAATAAAATAACAGGTACACGAAGCAAGTTTGTGAATACTAACAAGTTCAAGAACCATACAGTAGGTTCATGAGCCAAGTAATGGCTCCATGAATACATCAAGGTGCAACGGGTTCATGAACCGAGTACTAGGAAACACGGGCCCCCTTCCGAGTACACTTACCTATATTGTCCATTACTATGGTTTTTTCCTTAAACCCGGCTTATTGTTTATTTTTATCATCAAGAAAGCATGAAAGTATGCGAAACATGTCAAGTAAACATAATCAAGAACATGGGACAAGTCTAGTTAGGTAGGATACATGTTCGAGGGTCAAAATAAATCAAAGTATGAAGAACAACCAGAATCTCAAATCTGGACAACATGACGTTGCTGCATCAAAACTGCGATTTCCGTTGCTACAAGATAGCAAATATGGATCCGTCAGAAGTTCTAGAAACTAGACTCCTTTCCGGTTTCAACGCATATATTTAAAGTACATAAAATTTGTGGTAACATGTGTCAAAACAGCAAACTATACAGCAATTGTGTTTAGCCGGAATTTGTAAACTGAGTTTATACATATGAAACAGGGTTGAAACATCATTAATTAATTCTGAGAAAATTTGGGAATATACTCTAGGGTGTCCAGTAACAGCATGCAAAATTTCAAGTCAATTACTTACTGTTAGCATAGTTAAAATAATTGTAAACTAAAGAGGTGCAGCAGTTTTTGTGAATCTGTGACTACCGACGCATTAGCAGTAAAACTGTGATATCTCCTAGACCGTAACTCGGAATTTGAAAATTATAGATGTTATTGACAACTAGACACTTAGGTCTACATTTCATATTCAGGACTCAAGTTCGGATTTTTGTTTTATTGGGGCCGAAATAGCAAGTAAAGACAAGAATAGCAGCAAGTGTGAATTTCTTTTATATACAAGTTGCATGATAAATGACTATTATGCATCTAGATTAGTGTGTGATACAAATACGGATGCATTGGGGATCAAACCAGCAAGTCACATGTATTTCTCAACTCAAAAGAATGTAAGATCAACACAATACATCATACAACACACATCTAAAAGTCAAGGGGTTCATGTTTAAGTAATTAGGAGCTAAGGGTCCAACTAGTTTTGTAAATATATATCAACAAAGGGTTGTGACACTTAAGATTTTGGAATCGATGAGGAATAATTTAAGATCAACAAACGATGAAACAAGAAGGAGTCACAACTACTATCTATTTGCAGTATTTCCAAATAATGCTTGTATTAGAACAATAATTTGTACAAGAAGAATACTTACCTTGGGGTGTAGACGATGAATCCGATGGATAACAGGAATGGATCCCGACACGGACACAACGAATGGATCGAACGAACACACGAACCAATTATGAACACAACCAATGAACGGATCACGATGACGATCAAGATCAAGATGATCAAACAACGATTGGGCGGATCGGCACATATGAGATCAAGATCAAGATCAACAAGATCGGATGGTCCAGATCAAGGTGATGATGAAGTTGATGATGATCACGATCGAACGACCAAGATCACCCCGATGGTGACGATCAAGATGATGATGATCAAGGTAGATCTGACAGTCGAGATCAAGGGATCAAGATCATGAGTGAACGACGACAAGGAATCAATCAATCAAGATGATCATGATCGTGAGGATGATCAAGATCAAACAGACGGTTGAGATGCGATCGGATGGTGATGATCAAATTAATGACCAGGATTCAATATAACCCTTCTTCTCCTTCCTTCTCCTCCTTCACAGCGACAGAGGGAGAGAGTGACTGCGGCGGCGGTGGACGGCATGGGGATGGCACGAATGGGGATAGAGACGACAAGGTCGGTGGCCACAGGTCGGTGGCTGCGTCGCCGAGAGAATAGCACGACAGGGAGGAAGATGAGTGGGAGGGTACTCCGGGGGATCGGAGTGCTGTCTGCTGTCGAGGAGGTCTACTGGCAGTTGTGGCTGCTGTCGAGATTGAGCAGTGCACCGGGAGGGCAGTTGTGGCTGCTGTCGAGATGCTGGTCGTCGATTGCAGCGGAAACAAGGGTGGAGGAGCACAGGGTGCGGCGACACCGGCTGTCGCGATGGAGGAGAAGAGGCAGGGGAGAACACGGGGAGAGAGAGCGGCGCCGGTTGTCGGGGTTGCGAGGGCAGGTGGGAGAGAGATAAGCGGAAGGAGGGGTGGGTTAAGAGGGAGAGAGCGGGAGGTGAGAATGGAGAAGAAGGTGAACAGTGTGTATAGGGGGCGGGGGGGTTGGCGGCTGGTAGATTAGGTCAAAACAGTAGATGTTTTAGGGTTAATTAGGGTTAATTAAGTTTATATAGTATTATGGGTTTTGGGTTAATGGGTTTGAATAGGGTTTTATTAATGGGTTTGGGGAATTAAAATGGTATTAAAAATCCAATAAGAAAAATATACAATTAGAAAAAAATAAATATATAAATAGATCAATAATAATATAGTAACAAAATAAATCAGTTTGTGTGCATTAAATTAATACTCAAATGCTACTAAATACAATAGAAAAAGATTTTCAATTCAACAATCAAATATAATAATATTAATAACAACAATAATAATTTTGATATATACATATCAAAATGAGATTTGAGATAAACAAGTTTAATAAAATCCCAATAGTAACAAAATAACATACAAATAGCCGATCACTTAGAAAATAAACATTAAAGTTAGAATATACAACTATTCGAAGAAAATACAATTTCTGGTTCGAAATTTTTTAATAGAAGGCACAAATCGTGTTTAAAAAAATACTGAATTTGTAATGAATCAAAATACGAAAAATATTCTGAAAATACGTATTTAAGGAAACAGGGGTTACAGTTATATTTTGTTATCATGCCTATTCCATGTTATTAGTTATCTTTTTTCCCATGTACTTGTGTCTGCACTACAAGCGGCCCGTAACTTGCATTGACTGGCGTTTTGTTTCTTTTTCTCTTCCTGCAATTTATTAAATTGCAGATTTTAGAGAACAGTTGCCTGCTGGAGTCAGAGAACAAACAGTCTGAAGACTACTGCTTTCTAATTGTTTATTGCTTTAATAAACTTAATGTATTAAGACTTATTATTATTTGGATTGTATTTATTATTGTATTGGACTTATGTCCCGAATATTGTTATTTGTTTTGAGACGCGTTGGATTATTATTATACTTGGATATTATATGTTGCTTCATTTCAAGTATTATTGTTCATGAGATTATTATTATTGCCTGCACAATTGTTCTGTATTGTTTATATTGTTGAGTTCATCGGATAAATAGCTTATGGGTGACGTTAGTCATTTGCTAGGCCAATGTTACGTGCTCGTATTCCGTATTTTTGAGAAGCGGTGCGTGACATGAATAAAACATGAACTAAAGTAACATGATAATTAACAAGACTAAAATACTTGATTAGCGACACCTTCGGGTAATTCTCCATTCGGGCCTGCAAGTACATTATTACAAAAAGAAAAAATAAGAAGATACCCCTTAATACAAGTCACGGACCGCAAGTGGTACAAGCTAACGGGACAAGTACAAAAATCGAAACAAGAAGCAAGAAAAAGAGCAAGGAATCAAGAATCATGTAATAGGAGATATACAACATGTAAACAGAATCATGAACAAGATATCATGAAACAAGTGGCATGTAAACAAGTAAACAAGTTAACAAGAACATGTAACATGTAATTGGATTATGCAAGTGTACGTGTTAATATCATGTCTTTTGTTTAATTCTATCTAGGTAGCACTTCATGCATCCATACTTTTACTATATAGTTGCTACATACAATCAGTTACGTTTAGACCTAGTGGTGGATTTTATAGGTTGTTGTATTCAGGTATCAAGTATCAATCAAGCATGGTTCATGAATACGAAAATAATGTAACAAGTTCACGAACCAAGTTCGCGAATGCACTAACAAGTTTAAGAACCACACAATGGGTTCATGAATACAATAAGTTCATGAGCCAAGTAATGGCTTCCTGAATACATCAAGATACAACAAGTTCATGAACCATGTACTGAGAAACACGGGCCCCCTTCCGAGTACACTTACCTATATTGTCCATTACTTTGGTCCTTATCCTTATACCCCGGCTTGTTACTTTTATTAATTTTAATCAATAATAACAAGATATCATATTTAGACAATAATCATCACGGGTAAAACAATCATGCATATAATCATGTATAATCCTAAGAATACATATGTGTGTATCAATCGTGTCCATGTAATGCATGGAAACTAGGTATTCACGATCATATGCGAATACGGGATCGACGGATTATGTATAGCAACAGATTTCAATTCGACCGAAGAATACGAATTAGAGTCAAAGAATATACATACTTGTGGTATTTTGCAAAGAAAACTTGTACGAGAACAAATGAGTTGTACAAGAGGATACTTACCTGGGTTGTAGACGATGAATCCGACAAAAGAATAACGGAAACGGATTCCCAGCTAACGAACTCAACGAACCAATCACGAACACAAACCAACGAACGGCTCACGATGACGATCAAGATCAAGATGATCAAACAACGATCGGGCGGATCGGCAGAGATAAGATCAAGATCAAGATCAAGAACAACAAGATCGGACGGTCCAGATCAAGGTGATGATGAAGTTGATGATAATCGCGATCGAATGGCCAAGATCTCCCCGATGGTGATGATCAAGATGATGATGTTCAAAGTAGATTCGGCAGTCGAGATCAAGGGATCAAGACCATGGGTGAACGACTGCCAGGAATCAATCAATCAAGATGATCATGACCGCGACGATGATCAAGATCAAATGGATGGCCCACGTCACATGATCAACTGCACCCACCAAGGGCTGCACTGACCGAGGTGCATTCGCTAGCTGCCGCAAGGGGGGTTGCTGGAGTCATCGAGGCACCGAGGAGCTGCCGTCGAAACGCTGCAGGAGGGTGGCACGGCGGACATACGGCACAACGGCGGGAAGCGCTCACTGCTGTTGCTGACGTGGGGAGGCCGGCATCTGCACTGGATGAAGCTCAGGAGGCTGGGGGCTGTTGCATCATGAAGGAGAGGCGGTGCCCTGGCTGGCTGACGACAAGGCGTTGTTGTCATGGCAGGGTCGCAACAGGGAGGAGGAGACGATCGGGAGTAGGGAGGATTGACTGTGGGGAGCGCAGGGGGCTGGCCTGAGTTGCTGTCGAGGAGAGGCATCGCTGGCTTCGGGAGAGGAGCTCCTGGCTGCGTGCGGGCGCATGCTGAGGTGGTCGCGTGTAACATCTGTTTTTTTATTCCTCAATTATTTGATTTAAATTATTTTTAAATCTGTTTCTGAGTATATTTATCCCTATTAATTGATTTTATTAGTATTAGAATGATTAAATTGATATTTTGGGGTAAACGGGAAAAATTAAAAATATAGGAGTTTTGAGATGAGTTTTCTCGGAGGAGATGAATCCGATTCGACCCGAAATTTTTCTGGAGCATTTGTGCATTATAGGGGGTCAGTAAAATACTAGAATTTTTAGTTTGTGGCTTTTGGTTATAAACTTCTCAAAATCGAGCTGAAATAACCTATTTTGGGTCATTTTCTTTAGTATTTGGGCCTAAAGCCCATAACCCCAAACCCAAACCTTATTAAAAACCCAAAAAATTGCAAAAATGCCGTTTCCCCTATCCTTTCCCCCCCTCCTCTCCTCTGGCCGACCGAAACTGAACCCCCCCTTTGGAAAATCAATTAGGGTTTTGAATAACCCATCCAATCTCCACCTCCAAGCTTTAATCTTTTGGGGTATCTAGGAGAACTTTTAGTGCTCTTCCACGTGGTGGTATCGGTTTTTCCAGAGGATTCCAATAAGGTATAAGAAAGTGTGTGTTAGGTTATTAAATTGTATGCTTTTCATTTCTTTTACTAGAAATTGATGTAGGGAGATGTAGAGAGTATATAGAACATATTAGGAGTTAGAAATTATGCATATCATGGTGAAAATGAGGAGTGGTGATTTTGGCATAAACTCGGATTTTAGGGTTTATGAAATCGGGTAGGAAACTCGATCCTAATAATTGTAAAAAATGCATATAAGGGTGTAGAATATTATGAAAGTATTAAGATGAATTTAGGATGATTTTTATAGTCTTAAGCTCAATTAAATTGAGTGAAATAGACTATAGGTGAAAAGTGCACGCCGGGTGTTCGGTGAAATGCCCGAGCGAGATTTAGGAGAAAATTTGTTAGATTCGGAGGTGTCATTGAGTTTTATTACTATTATTTAACCCTAATTTGAGAAATTAGGAGAATTAGATGAAAGCAAGTAGATATTTGGGGATTTCCCTTAAAAGGTTCCTCCGATCGATGAGTAAGTTTTGTATTGGGACCCGACTTCGAAATCTATCGATGTAGCTCACCTACTTATGTCATTTGTGACGTGTGGGTGAAGACGGATTCAAATTTGGAGGTCCGTAGGTCGAGTTTTGAGTTTTATGCTAATCGGTCCTATAATTTTCCAATTAGGTGGAAAAAGTTGAACTTCGACTGGCTACCAGGAGGACGTGGGACATCGTTTTCTCGATCCGTCAGGTGAGTATATTGCATTTATAAATATTTTATATTGTGGCCGAATTTCGTGGTTTTTTGATATATTTTGGAGAAGTTATGCCAAAAATCGATTTTCAATGAAAATACGAATTTTTAAGGGTCCGAAATGGGTTTTTGAGATATTTGGTGAAATTAACTATTTTAAGTATATAAAACCTATATTATGGGTTAATGTGATGTGTTGAAGTATAAAAACTAAATATATTGAATTGTCTATGCATATTTTTATCCCGTGCATGTTTCGTGCATGTTTTTGGGTATATAGGCCGATATAGGTAATTTGGTATATGCGGAGCCTTGTGTATGGGCTAGCATGCTATGGATGGATGTTATAAGATGTAATTAGATGAAATTAGTGATTGTGATCATGTTTTGGAAACCCATGTATTTATAGTGCATGTTTTGTGCATGTTTTGGGGCATATCGGCCCTTATAGGTGATTTTACTTACATGGAACATGGTGTATGAGCTAGTATGCTATAATTGGATATTATGAGATTTAATTAGAGGAAATAAGTGATTTTGGCCCCTTTTTCTTGGAAACCCGCATGTGTGGTGTATATTTGTGATATATATATATATATATATATATATAGAAATCTTCGGTTGCACACTACTTTGGTGAGCACTCCGTGAGCACTCACGAAATAGAGCACCTATGAAAAATCCGAACCGCCCATATTGTTCTATATGCTTAAGATAGCATAAAAATAAAAAATCAAGTAATTTGAAGTTCATTTGTCCATGATTTACATCATCACAAAATTGTATGGCTGAAAATTCTAACAGCATGATGGATGGGCAAATGAACTTCAAATTACTTGATTTTTTATTTTTAGGCTATATTAGGCATATAGAACAAAATGAACGGTTCGGATTTTTCATAAGTGCTCTACTTCGTGAGTGCTCACGGAGTGCTCACCAAAAGTAGTGTGCAACCGAAGGGAACTCTATATATATATCATGATATTGACTCGTGATGTGATAATTGATGAAATTAGTAAGTGGGTTTATGTTTGCATTATAATTATGTTCGAAGTGAATTAAAGAGCAATAGTATGATATTATAATGTGATGAAGTATACATTTTGATACTTTTACGATATGGAATAACCTAATGTAGTTCTCTTATTAATGTTATAACTTGGCGTATGCCTATATATGATACAATGAGGTAATGAATAACTTGATATTCTTAATGTGGGATGTTATGGAAAAATAAATATTTTGGCGCATTAATATTATGCAATAATATGATATGATGGTTTTATATGTTGAATGACAGGTTGTATGTATAATGTGGTATAATGATACGATAATTAATATCGTGAGCAACGGATATGCATCAAATGTAAGATAAAAGATAAGATGGTACGTGCTAATAAAATGTGTTATTAATTCACGTGGTTAAAGTCAAAGACATGACTGGTTCGTGAATCAAAAGTGAAATGCTTGTGTGATAAAGTAAGCTGAAAAGATGAAATGATTAATGCTAATAACAGATGGTTTTGTTGACCAGTACCTACAACAATCCTGGGGGTTTGGGCTATACCTCCTAATACCCAAACTATGTTTGGGGTAAGTGGTTCCCTTGCTAGTTCGACTAGGAGGAAGACGTAGCCTCGGACGAGTAAGACTCTGTGTGAGCATCGGACCGCGTGTTTACTGGACTGTCGGCTTTCAGTATGTTGGGATATTGTGGCTCACAGGTCGATGGTTTTGTTGACCAGTACCTACAGCAATCCTGGGGGTTTGGGCTAGACCTCCTAACACCCAAGGACCGGCTTGGGGTAAGTGGACCCAAACTATGTTTGGGGTAAGTGATTTTTATCGCCCAAGCTATCAGCTTGAGGCTCGGTTTTTCCTCGATGACAGCTGTCGCGAGGAAGTACCCAGTTTATCTGGGGTTAGTGGTTTTGCCCTCTTGGCTTCGGCTGGGAGGAAGTACCCAGGTTACCTGGGGTCAGTGGTTTTTCCCTCTTGGCTTCGGCTGGGAGGAAGTACCCAAGTTCTACTTAGGGTTAGTGGTTCCCTCGCTAGTTCGGCTAGAAGGAAGACGTAGCCTCAGACGAGTAAGACTCTGTGTGAGCATCGAGCCACGTGTTTACTGGGCTGTCGGCTTTCAGTATGTTGGGATACTATGGCTCACTGGTCGACAAACTAATAAAATAACTAAGTGTAAATAAAAATGTGAGAGTAAAGAAAGTGGAAAGTGAATTGTGAATGTGAAAGAAAATGGTTGTGGATGAAATGCGGTATGTGGTTAATTTAAAATGAAAAGAGTAAAAGAGACATGTGTTAATATGAATAGTATGAAGTAGTTGTATTATGAAAGTGATTATTAAAGTAAAATACGGTATGATATGAGTTGTTACACCTTGGAATTGTGTTGGGGAACTACCTGCCCGCTATTTCTGTGGAAATGGTGGGAACTACCTGCCTTGACATAATTTGCAGGGTGAGTTGGCATGATATTGGTAATGGTTAATGGAAATAAAGTATTAAGTAAAGTGAAGATGAAAAGTAATTGAAGTAATTAATGACCAAGCTATCGGCTTGAGATGTGATGTGATATTACCCAGACTATGTATTTGGGGTGTGGTGATTAATACCCAAGCTATCGGCTTTGGGATGTGATATGTGATTGCCTAAACTATGTTTGGGATATGGAGTAGAAATTGATGAGAATGAAAGTGAAATTAATGGTAACTTGAGATACAAGTGAAGATGAAAGTAAGTTAATTATTAATTAGATTGAGTAATAACTAAATGATATAACGAGATGAGAATGAGTTATAAAACATGCTTTTGATGCGATAAGAATGAGTATTCAATAAGTGATATGTTAATGATATGATGAAATGTGAGTAATTGCAATGGGCAACGAGATGTTATATTTGTGTCCTAAGGCATGAATGAATGTGATATTATGAGAATAGATGCATATGTTTATGATGTGATACTTGATATAATACAATAAAATAAATACCTGTATTATGAGAGTGGTTATGAAAATGGTTATTAAAGAAAGTATGTTGTGATATGAGTTTGTGTATCTTGGAAGTGTGTCGGGGAACTACTCGCCCGCTATTTCCATGGAAATGGTGGGAACTACCTACCTTGGCACCACTTCCAGGATGAGTAAGTAAGTTGTTGATATAATGCAAGTAAATGAAGTGCATGGCTAAATAAAAATGAAGAAATATGTAGTAGTATCCTGTGGTTATATATTTATAAATGAAGAATTGGTGATGTGACAATAATTGTGGAAGATGAATTCAAATTGATAAGTAATGGATTGTATGTGAATTAGTATAATGTAAATGTAAAATAAGGATATATATGAGGTTAGTGTGAAGCATATAGTGAAATGTGTAAGGTTATGGATAATTATATAGTTGGATACAGATTTGAAGAGTATTTTGATATAACATCGTATTGGTGATGTTTTTATGTTCAGATTTCAGGTTGCATCTTCTTATCTTGATGTTTGTATGTTTAATTTATTTTCCTGATACAATTTGATGATTTATTAGATTAATAATTATACTCACACCAGAAATGGCTAACCCCTATTGTTTTCTGGGGGTTAGGGGGTCTTTCCTTGAGGGTGGACAACCCTAACTCTCCTGCAGGTTGCTAGCAGCATGGTGAGGTAGTATAGAGCTAGATTTTGTACTTTGTTGGAGCTGATCTATTATCTATGTACTTAGTATATGTAGAAAGGTGAATAGTTGTTGTATTATTTTGTATTATGGTAAAAGTATATAGACATAGTGCTGTGATGAGGTAAGAAAGCCCGTACTCACCTCGTTGTGGAGTATTGGGTTCTGTGGTTGGCTTTTTAAAAAGGTTTTCCTAAATCTTTACAAAAATCTTATATGTTTTCGAAGGAATTTATGGTTTTTATTTAATATTTGATATTCTGTTATGAGTTTGGCCCCCAGAGCATGATATTTATATTGCCTGTATGATTCTGCTCATTTTGGCCTAGGGAGCCCATGATTATATTGCCTGTGTTGTGAGCTACGGAATTTAGAGCAGAATTCCATAAGCTTTTTGTGTTTCGGGGCAGAAATTTCAGGGGAGACTCTGCCAAAATTTTATTTGAACTATACCTATCTTAGTTTATGTTTATAGTGATAGAGAAATTGATAGAATTGAATTTAGAGGTTTAGTTTTTTTTTTTTTAAATATGGGGTGTTACATCGTGGCTCGACGTAGGGGGAGGGGAGAGAGCAGGAGGAGGCTAGAGCGAGGAGAAGGGAAGAAGGGCACTCAACGGTGGGGTTCGAGTGGGGGTTAGGGTGAGGGAGACGAGGTGGAGGGTTGGGGAAACGGCAATGGAGAAGTGGGTTCTATTTGGGAAACCTGAGGAGGGAGAGAAAGAAAGACAGATGAGAGAGAGAGTACGGGGGAGAGAGAGAGAGAATAGGGGTTTTAAATAGAAATATATATATATAATAATAATATAGTAATTGGTAGTTTTTGTGAGTGGGGAGGGGGGGTTTATAGGGGTTACAGAATAAGAAGAGTTGAGAACGTGAGAGAAGTGTACGGGTGGATTAGAAAGAGTGGGTTTCAATATAATCACATAGGATTGTGCCTATAGAAATATATATGAGTACTGAGTTTGGATTTGGGCTTAAAACAATTGGGCTTTATATTTGGGCTTCACAAATTAGAATAAATAAGCAATGCAAATCAAATGAATATAAATTGGGCTTTAGATGGTGGGCTTCATAATTGATAATATAATATAGATCAAAACAAGGGGCTTTAACAAAATAATAATAACAATAATAATAAAAATAATAATAACAATAATAATAAAAATAATAATAACAATAATAATAATAACAGTAATAATAATAATGCTGATAATAATAATAATAGTAATAAAATAATAATCAGAAGTTAAATAATCAAAAAGTGATAAATAGTGTAGGTTGAAATTCTGGGTTCAAACAAAAATAGTTAAGTAATTAAACAAATGCAAAAATTTGGGTTCAAAAGAGTAGAAAAATTTATAGAAAAAATTTAAATACCAGAATACAAGAAAAGAAAAATACAAATCCGTATAAACGGGAACGGGGGTTACAATCCTACCCACCTTACAACAAAATTTCGTTCTCGAAATTTATGTAGGCGGTACATAGGACAAGGCAAAGCAAACTCTTATGGGGATAACAAAACAAGGAATTCAAAGAAAATGTCAAAAGGATGGCAACACCAGAATAAGAAAATCATTGATAAGAATGGGGTGATCTAGAATGATGCCGAATAAAGATTCAATAAATGAAGACCTAGATTAATGGTTTAGTTTGGGCGGGGTTCTATAATGAAGTAGACAGTTTATGTGCTGGCTCTGTAGTAACTGCTCATGTTAATTGGAGTACGTTAGTTATGGGATTTCGCTATTTTTTGAGTGAATGTGATTTTGCTGCTATATATGCATACGCATACGCATAAGTTTAGGCATGCGAGTTTCTGGTTGTGATGAAATGAGGAAGTTAATGAAGACTAGGTGCTTGTGGGAATGTGTATATGAAGGCTAAATTTGAAAGAAAAAAAAAATCCTTGAACTATATCCTTTATGTAGAAAATCTCACAGAACTTTTTTATGTACAAAAAACCACACTCAAGTATAGTTGCAAAAAACCCACTCCGACGGTGTGAGCTTTCTACTAAAGTTGAGTAAGGTTTTTGACAATAATGAGAAAGATGTATGATGTTTTCTAAACTAACTTGCAAAGATGAATGAGATTATCTAATACCAGTAGAAAAGTTAAATGTAGTTTTCTGAAAATATACTTCAGAGGGGGTTTTTTCAACCATACTTGAGTGTGGTTTTCTGCATAAAAAAAAGTTTAGTGACGCTTTCTGCATAAAGAGTATAGTTCAAGGGTTTTTTTTTTTTTTCAAATTTAGCCGTTTATGAACGTGGTTTTGTGCATGTTTAAGGGAGAAGATATTGAGAGCTAGGTGTTTGTTGAAATGCCTAAGAGACTGTAGTTTATGTTATGTTGTATATACATACATGGTAAATTGGATGATTTTTTTGATGGATATGAGCCTTTACGTTTCAGTTCAGAATCTCTATGTTGCGTCTATGACTCTATGTTGAAGCGGGGGGAAGAGATAATGAAAAAATCTAGGTTATTGACTGTGAATTCGGCAAGTTCGGACATGTAAACATTAGAGTATCTTAGGATTGTCTCTTCGTGGAAGAAGTTCAAATTTGAGATTTTATAGTTTAATATGTAAGTAATGAAGTTTAGAGACGGGCAACAAGCGGAATGCAAATTCGGTATGTGTAGTGCAAGATGTTCGCGAAACAAAGTAAGGCATCGATAAATAACGAGTAGGAAAAACTGACGAAACTTACTCTGTAAAACATGAAATCTGGAATCATTAGAGCCCCAACTTGAAGGTTGTTTGGCTTCTTTATTCTTGTATGATAAGGTTACTGTAGGTTGTTTATATATATATATATATATATATATATATATATATAGAGAGAGAGAGAGAGAGAGAGAGCCTTCTTCCGTTGCAAACGGGTCGGAAGCGGGTCTGTTCGCACAGACCCGTGCGAACTTTGATCTGGATCTCCAGATTTTTTTTAATAAAATCTTACCTTAACCCGTCGTTGGGAATGATGGGTTAAGGCAAAATTTTATTTAAAAAAATAGCCTTAACCCGTCCTTCCCAAGAACGGGTTAAGGTTATCTATATTCATTTGTATTTCCATTCAGTTCGTCTTCTTCGGCGATTTCTCTCTCGCTCCTTTTTCTTTCTTCGACGAACCTAACAGAAAAAAAAAACCCTAGCTCCGCCTTACGACGGCATCTACAGCTCTGTCTGCTCCCCCTTCTCTCTCCCAACTCCAAAGTTCGAAAACCTACTCTCTCATCCCCTCTTCGATACGAAATCGAAACCCTAGTTCTCTTCCAAATTGATTCATTGGCTTCATTTGGACCTATTTTGTAAGGTATAGACTATTTCTTAACCTCAATAATCTATATTTTAGTTTATTTTTAAATTTGTGTATACTAAAATATTTAGATAGTGGGGAAAATTTTATTTGCCTGAGTAGATTTTAGTTGTAGAATTGGGTTGACTTTAACTATATTCAATTGCCGAATTTATTTGCTTGCGTTAGTAATTTGTAGAACTAGAATTGTATATACGAAATTAGGTAGAGAATTTTCAGTGCGGTTATGGTTGAAAACCCTGCAAACGACCGTAAAAAAATATGAAACTTTGCGAGTAGGTTCGTCTCACGTAGTACAAGTCACCCCAAGTTGTAGAAGCAAGTTTCGACTCACGGTTCGAGAGATACGGCTGTGACTCGATTTCGGTTGAAAAAAACGGTGACTCGAATCTTGCTTCTACAAGTTCGGGTGGCTTGCCTTACGTGAATTCGACCAAGTTGGAAAGTTTTATAATTTTCGGATGCCGTTTGTGTGGTTTTCTTTAATTCCTCGCATGAGAAGTTTATGACTTAGAATTTTGTAAGAGCGATTAGATTAGAAAACCCTTCAAATGACCTCCAAAAATTACGAAACTTTGCGAGTTGGTTGGTGTCCGCTATGAGAAGCCAACCGAACTTGTAGAATTGAGTTTCGACTCACGGTTCGAGAGATATGGCCGCGTATCGCTTTTGGTTGAAAAAAAACCAAGTAAAGCGGTGGACGGCCGTATCTCGCAAACCGTGACTCGAAACTTGCTTCTACAAGTTCTGCTAGCTTGTTCTATATGAATTCGACCAAGTCGGAAATTTTTATAATTTTTGGATGCCATTTGTGCGGTTTTCTCAAGTTCCTCGCATGTGAATTTTTTGACTTAGAATTTTGTAAGTGCGGTTAGAGTTTAAAATACTTCAAACCACCTCCAAAAAATACGAAACTTTGCGAGTTGGTTGGTGTCCCTTATGAGAAGCCAACCCAACTTGTAGAAGTCAGTTTCGACTCACAGTTTGAGAGGTATCGCTTTCGGTTGGAAAAAACAACTAAAGCGGTACACAGCCGTATCTCGCAAACCTTGACTCGAAACTCGCTTCTACAAGTTCGAATGGCTTGCCCTTCATGAATCCGACCAAGTCGAAAAGTTTTTTAATTTTCGGATGCCGTTTGTGCGGTTTTCTTAAATTTCTCGCATTAGAAGTTTTTGACTTAGAATTTCGTAAGTGCGGTTAGAATAGAATACCCTTCAAACGACCTCCAAATAATTCGAAACTTTGCGAGTTGGTTGGTGTCCCCTATTAGAAGCCAACCCAACTTGTAGAAGTGAGTTTCAATTCACGGTTCGAGAGATACGGCCGCGTATCGCTTTTGGTTGAAAAAAACCTAATAAAGCGGTATACGGTCGTATCTCGCAAATCGTGAGTCGAAAATCACTTCTACAAGTTTGGGTGGTTTGCGCTATGTGAATTCGACCAATTAGGAAAGTTTTATAAATTTTTGATACCGTTTGTGCGGTTTTCTCACGTTCCTCGCATTATAAGTTAATGACTTTCAATATTTTTGTGCGTTTAGAGTTGAAAACCTTGCAAACGTTCTCCAAAAAATACGAAACTTTGCGAGTAAGCTGATCTCACTCAACACAACCCACCTCAACATGTAGAAGTGGATTTCGTGTTACGGTTCGAGATATACGGCCGTGTATCGGTTTATTTGGATTTTTTTACAACTTAAACCATCTTACATGCCCGTATCTCTTCAACCGAGATTTGAAACTCACTTCCACAAGTTGGGGTGACTTATGCTACGTGAATTCAACCAATTTCACCTTCAGTCCTTTTTTTGTTTTCATTCGTGCGTTTTTTCCCACAATCTCGGTATGTTTGTTTTGTTGTCATTTGTACCAACCACATTTTAAATTTTTTGTCAGATAGATAAATGGCTAGAATAAGGCAACCGAGAAGCCCGTCCGGTAACACTAGTGGCGCACCAACTACTGAGGTAAGATTGATTATTATTATTGGTTTTAAATACGAATATGTAACATTATCTCAATAATAACATTTGTTATATTTATTCGTGTAGGTTGGTGGCCGTCAATCCACATCTACTGAGGCAGGTCCGTCGTCCTTGGTTCCTGTTACATCACCTGGACCCGTGGACACAAGCATACTCACCTTGCAACCCAAACACCGATCCGAAGCCGTGTGGAATGGGTCCGATAAAAAATGTAATTTCTGGAAGCACGCAATTTTTCCTTTGGACCCCCGTATCACGCCGTACGTGGTGGAGGCCGGTTTCTACGGAGCAAGATTCATTCACTCAGTGAAGCTAGATCGCCCACTCCTTACAGCTCTAGTCGAGCGATGGAGGCCGGAGACCCACACATTCCACCTACCAGTGGGTGAGATGACTGTGACCCTAATAGATGTGGCAATGATAACTGGACTACCAATAGATGGGGTTGCCGTGACGGGGAACATGGACTTTGATCGAGTTAAATTTGTTCGTGACTTACTCGGTATCGACCTGCAGTTGATAGTTCTCCGAAGAAAAGAGGCCGTTGAAAAAGAAATCCTCGAAAATGTGCCCGCAAATTTTAATGAAAATTTATTGTATGAACAAATAGAAGATGCGAAAGATAAAGCGGAGGCTGAAGTGATGGATGAAACTTTCGACGGTAAATCACTGTACATCAGCTGGTTAAAATTTCAGTTCGAGGAGGAATATTTGGCCGCCGATTCGGACGAGCAAACCCTAACGTACTATGCACGTGCATACAATTTTAGTTTGATAGGGGGACTGATCTTCCCAAACTCATCCAGATCAACCGTGCTGCTAATGTACCTACGGTTGTTGGAGGATTTCCGGTATGCATGTCGTTTTAGTTGGGGGAGTACGGCACTGGCGCTACTATATAGAAATTTGTGCACATGTTCTTTAGGTAGCGTACAGATGGGTGGCCCAATGGTGCTACTGCAGATCTGGAGTGGGGAATGCATCCACATCGGACGTCCCCGTATTGTTCAGGTTACACCGGATTGGTTGGCCGCCCCGGGGGTAGCGGAGTTGTTACCTCCTCTAGGAGCATATTGGGCGGGCCGGCACACGTGGGTCGATAACCCACTCCAATCTTTAACATACTACAGAGAAGAGTTAGACAACCTGCGAGACGAGTTCGTCAATTGGGAACCGTACTCGACTGACAGGTTGCAACGGGTTCCTCCAGTCTGCGTAGATAGTGCTCTTTGGTTGACGGCTGCACCTCTTATAAATTTTGGAGTTGTCGAGTTCCAGTATCCTGATAGAGTCTTGCGGCAATTTGGATATCAACAAAAGATTCCCGAGGTCAGGTCTTATGATAAAAAGTTGCACGAGGCGAGGGGAACGGGACGAGTGCCCAACTTCGATTGGGTTGATTACCATCGTTACCATGTAGCCAACTGGAACACCATGCGGCGGCAAATGACACCGAATATGATGTTCATCGCGATACCGTATGATGGCTCCCTCCGGGAGGCATACATGATGTGGTACAAGCGAATAACACGGTTGTATGTTTCTCCAAAGGCCGTTGTACCAACTGGTGTGCAACTTCCGATTCCCCATACCCAGGCAGAACCAGCTCCAGCATATTCCTCCTCCCAGTCGATGTACCAACCAAGGGCTGAGACATATCGAAAAACGGTCAGTCAAATTTCATATAGTTCGTATGCATGTACTGTAATTAAGTGATGCCGCTAAGTATGAATGATGTTTAAATTGGAATTTTTCACCAACTGTAGATTGAAAACACATGGGAGAACGTTCGAACAGCTACTCGCGTCTTGAAGACTAGGATACCCGAGAGCTTCAAGGAGGTAGGATACCCGAGAGCTTTAAGGAGGTAATGCGGGAGATGCTAGCGCCGTGCCGTCGTACTCTTGAG
Source organism: Hemerocallis citrina (assembly GCA_017893485.1). Lineage (NCBI taxonomy): Eukaryota > Viridiplantae > Streptophyta > Magnoliopsida > Asparagales > Asphodelaceae > Hemerocallis > Hemerocallis citrina. The sequence goes on from CM030359.1 coordinate 350,646,786, forward strand.
GACGCAGGTGAAGGTCCACAACTTGAGGCGTATTTGATAGCCAATTTGCCAGCAATGGGTACTAGGCGAAAACAAACTGTGACTAGGCCGGGAATTCACATCACCGAGCCGCAACAGGTGCAACACCAACAACCACCTGAAGAAGATGAGGCGGAGAAATGGGAAGATGATGACCCTCAATCTCCCAAAACCGAGGGTAGACGACCGAATCCTCAATGAAAGAGGAACCCACCCGATCAATTTACACCAAGTGGTCGCAAACTGCGTGGTCGTAAAAGGTAGTATCTAACAATAGGTTGGTTAGTGGTATTTTATTGTTTTGTTTTTGATTTTATTCCGTTCAAATAACTAAGAACTACTGTTTGTTTCTATATTTGTAAATGTTGTAGATAATTATCGGGCATCCGCGGAACTCAAATAGCTGAATCGATCCATGTACAAGACTTCATTGTTGAGATGATTTTTTTTGTAGTGAATGACTTGTAATAGGTAGTTGTAAACAATACAGAAATGAAGTTGAACGATTTGTTGAGATTAGTATTTGCTAATGAATGTCCTATTTTATGTCTTCACATATATATTGTTGCGAATATGGATTTCTGAGTTGCTGTGGTACCGCTATATATATGTTGTTGTATTGTTGTGAACTGAGTTTCTCAATTCTTGTGCTATGAATTGTTGTTGTGAGGTTGTATTGTTGTTGTGAGGTTGTAATCTCAGGCTGAAGTTTTTTAATCTCAGGTCTGTACATGATATAGTTATGCCAAAATAGGTAAACTTAACCCGTTATTGTCAATAACGGATTAAGATCACCTAACCCGTTATCGACAATGACGGGTTAAGCAGACATATAATGGCAAACGATTTTTAATCCCAGGTTTGCAGTTGACAAAGTACTGCCAAAATAACTCAGTTTAACCCGTTATTGTGAATAACGGGTTAAGATCAATTAACCCGTTACCCTCAATGACGGGTTAAGTAGATATATATTGGCCGAAGAATTTTCATCTCAGCTCTGTAGATGATAAAGTTCTGCCAAAATTTCCCTACGTAACCCGTTATTGTTAATAACGTGTTAGGATCACTTAACCCGTTATTGTGAATAACGGGTTAAGTAAGAAGATATTTTTATGCTTTCTACAAATTTCTCTTCACTCTTTGCGAGAATTGTCTCCTGAACTATGCAAAGTGACATTAATATGCCCATAAATTGTTTATATTTTTTATTAATTTCTATTTACTGCCACGTAACTAACCACTATAAATTTGTTGTCATTATAGGTAGTGTAAAAGTCAAAAAAATAAATTATGAGATTTCAAACCAAGGGTTAGGGTTAGGGTTAGGGTTAGGGTTAAGTTAAGATAGGGTTAGTGTAGGGTTAGGATTAGTAGTGAGTGTTTGTTTTTTGTTTTGATTAATTAGGTTAATATTTCTAGATCCCCACATTTAGATTTTACTTTGCAACATGTGGAACCACATGTACAACATGACAATAATCTTAACTTGTAGTACAAGTCATTAACTTGTAGTACATTAACGGGCCGTTCTAAATTCCCAGATTAATGAATCCATCCATCCATCAGTCAATCAATTTGAAGGTTCAAATCAGGTCTAATCAAATATATCTTCCCCCAAGCCAGCCTATACTCAGACTCAGCTCACCCATTAATTCTGCTTCATCCCTATTCTCACCTTCCCGTCTCTATCTTCTTCATGTCATCAATGGCTTCCAAAAAACCATTTATTGCTACATGTGGTTTTTCTTGTCTACACTTGGTTTATTCCCATTAATTGTCCTTCTTCATCTCTAAATAATACTTCCATAATGAACTTGTGCTACTACATGTGATCAGATCTAGTTCTTGTTGGCCAAGTAATTAGATCTGGTGGCGTGGCGCTCTAATAACGCGTTCGTGCTCTTCCATTAGGGATACCATCATCATCACAGTTCATCCAAATCTGTATTGGTCTTCTTGTACATGTATGTGGGGATCTACATATGGTTTTTCCCATATATAGGCTACATGTGGGGATCTACATGTGGTTTTTCCTCTATATAGGCTACATGTGGGATCTATATGTGGTTTTTTCCCCATAGGCTACATGTGGGGATCTACATGTGGTTTTTCCCCCATATAGGCTAAATGTGGGGATATACAGTTGGTTTTTTGTTTTTTAATTGTTAACCCTAACCTAATCCTAACCCTACATTAACCTTAACCCTAATCACTAACCCTAACCTACTAACCCTCGAATAACCCTAACCCTAACCTACATTTTTTTAATTGTTTTTTATGAAACAAAATAGTACGTGGTGAGGAATGGAAATAAATAAAAAACAAGATCTAACTAAACCCCTAACCCCCGCTAACCCTAACCCTGCCCTTAACCTACTGTAACCCTATTCTAACCCTACAAAGTACTCTAACCCAACCAAAAATTATATCTAACATAATTGTTTAAACCGAATTCGCTGAATAAACGTAAATGTTTTAAAAATTTGTTTGTTTACAAATAAAATTTGAAATCGCGTAACGAACATCTATGGAAAGCTGATTATATAAAATTTTATGAGCAGATTTTAGTATGGTCAAAGTGGTGTTTGAATAATTTATCATAAATTGTTTTCATTAAGTGAACTACTTTCTATGTTATATTTACAAACTTGTTAACACATTTTTTTTCATGCGATTTAATAATCTTCAGTACTGCCGATATAGGTACACTTAACCCGTTATTTACGATAACGGGTTACATGTACTTAACCTGTTATCGTCAATAACGATATAAGTTAACGTATATTGGCAGAACTTCGCCATCTACTTATGCATGTAGCCATAAACTTCTACAAATATAAGTGTACTTAACCCGTCGTTGGTGATAACGATTTTTGTTAACTTAACCCGTTATCCGTAACAACGGGTTACGTTGACAAATATTGGTAGTGGTTCATTATGTAGAAACCAAGTATTGGCATAGACCAAGTATACTTAACCCGTTCTTGGTACCGACGAGTTAAGTGTACTTAACCCGTTGTCACCAACAACGGATTATGCAGATGTAATTTGCAGACATGGTCTGTACATTTTGAGATGTGTATCAATTTGGTAGAGACAATTGCTGTCCTTGCTACTGTTTTTTGGAGACTTGTATCATACTTTTTGATTTTTGTACCAGTGTGAATCGAAGTGTATCAAGGATTTAACCTTCTTGTCTTCTTCTTCTTGTTGTTTTTGTTAGTGTAGGTGCCCTAGAGGCAATACAATGATATTATGTAATTAGTATTATTGACATTATGTTCTTTTGATTATATTAATAATTTATTATGCTTCGTATTTACTGCGTTATAAATATTAGCATGATAAATGTCCTTAGATTATTAATACGAACTATATGAACATGAGATTATATATAGCATAATAATCTTAAATGTCCCTAGTCGAGTATTATTATTATTAGGACAGTAATAATACATTGAGACTAGTATGTTGATTGATTGATGACCACCTCTCATGGGTCATTAGTATAGAGATACTAAAATCAATACATAGGTAAATGTAAGAGTACATTGTACTGGACAGACCCACTGTGAGATTCTACATGGAATGAATTAATAAGTGTCATAAGTAATCTCACTGTGATAATGGTGTAATGGTCCTCTGACCTGAAATCATTATATTTCTACACGAGAATTAATGTACTTTGATTCTATCAAAAGTTATCTTTAATCGGGTAATGATAAAGATAGTATTGGGTTCATTATGAATCGTGTGAGAAATATGAATGATCTAGAAGGAATTTAACCCTCCTAATTTTAGGAGTGATATTATCGGCCTCTTGTTTGAGTGAGACTATGAAATGCATGGCCATGCTCAAATATTGATTTGTTTGAATAGTCTACTCTTCGATCAAGAAAATAAAGATTAAATTATTAAGAGGATGACACGTCCCATGCCTCTAGTTTAATCTATAATATCAAGGTTAAAAGGATTATATTACATGGAGACATTAGTCACGAAAGGTTTAATTGAATCACCAATTATTATTATTACTTGGGTAGCAATGATGTATTACTAGATGCCGCTCATTGTTTATAATTTTATTATAAGATAATAAAATTATTGCCAACGTAATAATAACCTAAAGGGTCACACACTTAGAACGTTTAAAAGGAGTATTAATTTAAATTCGGAATTTAAATTAAATGATTCGAAATTAGTTATTTAATTAATTGAGTTGGACTTAATTAATTAAAGGATAATTCGAATTTAAATGATAAAACCAAATCAGATTGGTCTTATCAGAAGCCAAACTGATTACGGTTAATTCGAATTTAAATGATAAAACCAAATCAGATTGGTCTTATCAGAAGCCAAACTGATTACGGTTAAGCCCACCTCTTATCTCTCCCTATAAATACATAGAGATGTATTGGATTAAGTTAATCTTTGACAAATCCGTTTTCCACAGAAAACCCTAGCCGCTCAACTGTTGAGAGGCGAAAGAGAGAGATAGAGAGAGGCAAGCATCATCGGCTAGTACTGGCTCCCTTGATCGTTGGACGATCGGACGTTCGTGTGGACTGCCTTAGAGACGCGAATCTAGCTACTAGGGCTGCGTGGTGATTGCAACCTCCATCTTTCAGCCTTCGTAAAGCTCCGAAAGGTAAAATTTTATTTCTCCATTATTAGCCATGTCTTGTACACGGATCCTAGGGTTAGGGTTTCGGATCTGTTTTTCATTTCCTTTTCGCTGCGTTTGTGCCCCGAAACCCTACAGTTTTGATCCCTTCTTGTCTTCTTCTTCTTCTTGTTTTGATTCCATCTTGTTTGATGGGCATTGGTCTGTACATGATAGCTGTCATGTCATGCACCCCTCCTTCTAATCTTCCCTATAACTGAGCATATTGAGTTCATAACTCAAATGAGAATGAACTCAATATAGAGAAGAAAGGGAAAAAAACAGGGAGGAGACACTTCAAATAAGTCATTCTCCCAAAAAAGTATGAGGAGCCAATCTTTTCTTCTTCTCTTCAAGATAATCTTTTCTTCTTGAAGGGGGGAAGAAGTTTGAGTTATAAAAGAAATTTGAGTTCAAAGATGGTCGCCTACAATTGTTGTTCTTGTGTATGAAGATGCAAGAGTAGAGAGACTTGTGCATGAACATTTTAGTGTACAAGTGCATGCTCGGTTTCTCTCAAGGGGTAGGGAGGGCCGCTGACTCTGCCTTTTTTTCCCTTCATTTCCCTTAGTCTTCTTTTTTCTAGCTTTTAAATGTGTTTGCATAAGTAGCAATTGTCCTCCTTTCATACACATTTGTTCTCTATTGTTACACAGAGTGTAAAAATTCTCTGCTTTGTAGGATAGAGTAGTGGTGGGTGCCACAGTGTATTCATGCTACTTTTCAGCTTCTTGGCATGCACACATCACAATCGTGCAACAAATAGTACGAATATGAGGAGTGCGTGTCAAGAAGTTGTCAAGTACTGTGAATATACGGTTACACCCACTACTACTCTATCCCACGAAGCGGAGAATTTTTATTTCTGTGTAATAGTAGTGAACTATATTGTATGCAGGGGGATTAACTGCTACTTATGCATTCAAAAAAAGGCAGAGTCAGCAGTCCTTCCTATCACTTTGAGAAGAAACCGAGCATGTACTTGTATACTAAATTAATTTCAATTTTGGAGTAGAGTGTCAAAGGATGACTTTGTAATGTCAATTTGCTTGAGTTATGTATGCATTCTATGTATCTTCAAACAACTTATTCTTGCCAGTTTGTAATGTTTGATATATGAATAAATTTGTTAGGTGATATACAACCGTCAATGCCAATAACGGGTTAAGTGGAGAGATATTGGCCGAACTTCATCCCCTACATGTAAAGCATTGGTTAAGGACTGCCAATATCTATCTCCTTAACCCGTCATTGGTAATAACGGGTTAGGTGATATAAAACCGTCAACGCCAATAACGGGTTAAGTGGAGAGATATTGGCCGAACTTCATCCCCTACATGTGAAGTATTGGTTAAGGACTGTCAATATCTATCTCCTTAACCCATTATTCAAGATGACGGGTTACGTTATCGTAACCCGTTATCCCCAATAACGGGTTTAGTAGAGAGAATCTGGCAGCATCTTTTCTTCAATACTGCATACATTTTTACAATTTTCCACAATATAGATATATCATCCAGAAAATACACAATCTCCCACACAAATAATAAATCTGTTCACATCGGCATCCAGACAATTTTCATTACCAAAAAATTCACAAACAGATCGAGTTGCCCAAATTGCACACATCTTCAAAATTCACAAATTTCGATATAAATAAACATTCGCTACCCAAATACAAGATCAAAAACCATAGCAACATATGTAGTTCACAAATACACACAATAAACTGAAATACAGAGATTACAGTCTGATTAAATACATCATTAATTTAGTTGTACCAAACAGATACATTCAATTAACCACATATATACAATCAAAAGTAACGAATTTTTCAACGCATTGCTTCTTTCCATTGGGCGCATTTTTTTGTTTCATTCCGGACCTACACCAAAAAATTAAAAAAAATAAAAGTTAATAATCGAGTCGAAATTAATAATTATCCGCACAACAAAATAAAAAATTAAGCAATTATTCGGTGATTATCTTGAAAGTTTGATATGACATACATATTACTAAAAAACCCCTAGCACGAACCTTCGCCTTCATCATCATCACTCTCTACAGCGTTTGGAGCTTCTTCATTCCCTACCGATCCACTAAATAAGAAAGAAGAATGAGTTAGTACCGACTATAACAAGTTTACATTCATTGAGTCCAATTAACAAATACAAAATCTCTGATATAATACCTTGCTACTTTTTTTGGGCAATTCCGTGAATCGTGACCTACGACACGAAGGCATGTCCTGCAAAGTCTTGGTCTCTTCGTTTTTTGGCCTTCTCTTATAGACTTCAACCGTTTTCCTTTAGGCCTCCCCTTTGTGGTGCACTGCACAGGATCACCTACATGTGCATGTGCATGTCCACCACTATCAGGTTGTGCGCTACCTTCGTGTGGTGTGCTGTTCACTGAATCAATATTAGCAAAGCCTTCGATTCCCTTGAGCATGTGGTCGAGCATGTACTTGTATCCTCGCTCTGAAGAACAACCAAGACCGACCAAATGTCTTGAGTGCATAGTCAGTTCACAATAACGAGAGGCAAAATTGTCGCCCATACTATTGGGAACCGGTATACTGCTTCTTCTCAGTTGATCCCTGGTCCATTGCCTACAAATATATTGCTCGGGTAGTGCGGTGTGATCTTTGAACCGAATAACTGCCAGTAGATGTTTGCAGGGAATGCCTACGAAATCGTACATGGAACAAGGGCATTTAGCAATTTTAGTGATTTTACAATAAGAAATCACCCTCCCCAGTTCTGAATTTTCATAAACTGTTACAGAATAAGCTGCACTATCCGGTGTATCCATACTCACAATTAAACTCACATTAAGTAATAAGCTTTTTACAACTTCTTGTTGAAATTTGTAGAAAATCTTCAAAGTGTATGTTTCTGCCATTAGTGACTTCAATGCCCATTCGGTCTTCAATTTTGGCCGCTGCTCGCGATTACGATGTATTTCTTTAAGTTCATCATGTCTTTGTTTTACTAAGAGTCGGTCAAAGATGACGGCAAATTCATGTAACGAGTACTTTTTATGAGTATGGTGCTTCAAGGATGAATGTAGCGATTCGCTACGTTGGGTACTCAACATGCCCCCCAAAATGAGTCTCTTGCGTACACGGGAGCCCATTTTTCGCAGATCTCAAATTTTTCCTTCAACCATTTGTTATTCTCCAGTTTGTGCTGGGAGATCAAATTTTTCCACTTCTGTTCAACAACTGTTTTAAATTCCGCCGTATAAATGATAGTCTTCAAAGCATCCCTGAACTCATCAACGTTATTCGGCATGAGCACTTCATGCAGTAGCTTGTCCAAAATATGCCAAATGCAATATCTATGTGGCGTGATTGGAAAAACTTTGGAAATTGCAGAAGTTATCCCACGGTCCTCATTTGTCACGATGTTGATCGGATCAGTGCCCATTGCTTCTCGCCACTTTTCAAAGAACCACTCAAATGAGGATGTCTTCTCATTGGGGATGAACCCACAACCTAGGAATATTGATTGCCAATGATGGTTGTATCCAACAAATGGTACGAACAACATCCCGTATCGGTTTGTGTTGTAGGTAGTGTCAAAGCAGAGAACATCCCCGAATACTTCAAAATTCCTTCTAGCGATATCATCCACCCAAATACAATGAGACAATCGCCCTTCGGGATCACATTGGTAATCAAAATAGAATAAATGATCGGTCTCCCTTTTGGATTCAAAAAACTCAAGTAGCATTTGTCCGTCGTGTCCTTTTAAACCCTCCATCTCGTCTCTCCTGAGATTTCTGACATCGGTTTCAGTGAAACCAATTTTCTCATTACTTCCACTTGCACCTTCAAAGAATAGCATTTGTTTGCATACAGGGACATTAGCTTCGGCAAGATGACAAATTACTTTTTTATCTGTCTTAGTCAATTCACGGTTTCGAGATAGCAAGTGACGTCTGCCGGGTAAAATAAATTCGTGATTGTGTGCTTCATTTAACGAATAAAGAATCCACGAATTACTTTGTGAATTACTTTGTGGGTTTAGTTTGACATGAACGAAAGCTTTGCAATCCGTTCTAGAAGTTGTACCTCGTCTAGTTTCATTATGATTATTCGGTGACTCCCTGGCTTTTTTACAAACATATGATTTATCCACTACATCGTTTTTCTTATATTTATTTCCACCCTTACGCATAGAGAATCCCGCACATTTGCAATATGATGAATAAAATTTTTCCGCTTCCTCAAGAGTGGGAAATGTCATACCAATCTTCGGTTTTAGGTGCTCGTCAACATGAGGAAGATACTCGCCAATTTGTTGTACACGAACAAATTTCTCTCCGACAACAGAACTTCCTTCGAAACTGTCTATACCTAAGAAACCGTGAAAAGGAGAACAGTTAAGGGTACTAAACTGTTGTACATGGTGTTTTTATAAGTGCGCAAGCCACCACAACTTGTAAAAGTCAGTTTCCACTAACGGTTCGAGAAATACGGCCGTGTATCACTTTATTTGAGTTTTTTTCAACCAAAAGCGATACATGGCCGTATCTCTCTAACCGTGAGTCCAAATTGACTTATACAAGTTCTGATTGCTTGTGCTACATGAGATCAACCAACTCGCAAAGTTTCGTATTTTTGGGAGGTGGTTTGAAGTATTTTCAACTCTAACCGCACATAAAAAATGTTCTGACTCAAAAACTTCTAAAAAGATAAACTTGAGAAAACCGCACAAACGGAATCCGAAAATTATAAACCTTTCCGACTTGGTTGGATTCACGTAGGGCAAGCCACCCGAGCTTGTAGAAGTGAGTTTCGAGTCGCGGTTTGCGAGATACGGCCGTGTACCGCTATACTTGGTTTTTTCCAACCGAAAGCGATACGCATCCGTATCTCTCGAACCGTGAGTCGAAACTCACTTCTACAAGTTGGTTTGGCTTCTCATAGGGGACACCAACCAACTCGCAAAGTTTGGTATTTTTTGGAGGTGGTTTGAAGTGTTTTCAACTCTAACCGCACTTACAAAATTCTAAGTCAAAAACTTCTCATGCGAGGAAGTTGAGAAAACCTGCACAAACGACATCCGAAAATTATAAAACTTTTCGACTTGGTCGGATATACGTAGGGCAAGCCAGCCAAACTTGTAGAAGCGAGTTTTGAGTCACGGTTTGCGAGATACGGCCGTGTACCGGCTTTAGTTGTTTTTTTCCAACCGAAAGTGATACGCGGCTGTATCTCTCGAACCGTGAGTCGAAACTCACTTCTACAACTTGGGGTGGGTTCTCGTAGGGGACACCAACCAACTCGTAAAGTTTCGTATTTTTTGAAGGTCGTATGAAGGGTTTTCTAATCTAACCGCACTTAGAAAATTCTCAGTCAAAAACTTCTCATGCGAGGAAGTTGAGAAAACTTCACAAACGGCATCCGAAAATTATAAAACTTTCCGACTTGGTCGGATTTACGTAGGGCAAGCCACCCAAACTTGTAGAAGCGAGTTTCGAGTCACGGTTTGCGAGATACGGCCGTATACCGGCTTTAGTTGTTTTTTTCCAACCGAAAGCGATACATGGCCGTATCTCTCGAACCGTGAGTCGAAACTTGCTTCTACAACTTGGGTTGGCTTCTCGTAGGGGACACCAACCAACTCGCAAAGTTTCGTATTTTTAGGAGGTCGTTTGAAGGGTTTTCAACTCTAACCGCACTTAGAAAATTCTAAGTCAAAAACTTTTCATTTGAGGAATTGAAGAAAACCGCACAAACGGCATCCAAAAATTATATAACTTTCCGACTAGGTCCAATTCACGTAGGGCAAGCCACCCGAACTTGTAGAAGCGAGTTTCGAGTCACGGTTCGGGAGATACGACCGTGTACAGTTTTACTTGGTTTTTTTCAACCGAAAGCGATACGCGACCGTATCTCTCGAACCGTGAGTCGAAACTCGCTTCTACAAATTGGGCTGGCTTGTACTACGTGAGATGAACCTACTTGCAAAGTTTCGTATTTTTTTACGGTCGTTTGCAGGATTTTCAACCATAACCGCACTGAAAAGTTTCTAACTAATTTCGTATATACAATTCTAATTCTACAAATTACTAACGCAAGCAACATAATTCGGCAATTGAATATACTTGAAGTCAATCCGATTCTACATCTAAAATCTACTAAGGCATATAAATTTTCCCCCAATTTCTAAATAATTTACTGCAAACAAATTAAAAAAAAACACAAATATAGATTATTGAGGTAAAGAAATAGTGTATACCTTACAAAATAGGTCCAAATCAAGCCAAACAATCGATTTGGAAGAGAACTAGGGTTTCGATTTCGTATCGAAGAGGGGAAGAGAATGTAGGGTTTCCAACTTTGGAGTTGGGAGGAGGGGGAACGGACGTAAGTGGGTTGATTTGGGTTTTCAACGAAGCATTAGGGTTTTTTTGCCTTTGGGTTTGTCCAAGAAAGAAGAACGAGCGATAGAGAAATCGTCGAAGAAGACGATCTGAATGCACCTTCAAATGATTTTAGATTGCCTTAACCCGTTCTTTCGAAAGAACGGGTTAAGGCTATTTTTTAAATTAAAATTTGCCTTAACCCGTCGTTGGGAATGACGGGTTAAGGCAAATTTTTATTAAAAAAAATCTGGGCCATTGGATTTTGATCCAACGGTCCAGATCAAAGTTCGCACGGGTCTGTGCGAACAGACCCGCTTCCGACCCGTTTGCAACGGAAGAAGACTCATATATATATATAGATTTCTTCCATTGCAAACACAAATATTTGTGCGCACCACTTAACCTGTTATTGGCAATGACGGGTTGAGGCAAAATATAAATTTTTGCCTTATGCATTAATCTGTCATTGCCAATGATGGGTTAAGTGGTGTGCAAGCGTTTGCAATGGAAGAAATCCCATATATATATATATATATATATATATATATATATATATAGAGAGAGAGAGAGAGAGAGAGAGAGAGAGAGAGAGAGTACCCTTCCGTTGTGCACTCGGCCTTCTCGCCTTCGTATTGATGATCCGAACCGTTCATGAGGGAGTCCCTTCCGTTGAGCACTCGACCTTCCCGCCTTCGTATTGATGATCCGAACCGTTCACATTGATCTACACACCTAAATTAGTCTAAATATGTAAAATCAAATCATTTGAAATTCATTTGCCCATCCATCATGTGACTATAAAAAACAACAATTTTTAGTCATACAATTTTGTAACATCTCAATGATGGACAAATGAATTAGGTATTATTAAGTAATTTTCAGCCATACAATTTTATATAGATCAAGTAAGAGCTACTTTATTGTTAAATGAAAACCTGAAGGTTGTTAGGCTTCAACTTGCCCTTTTATAAAAATGCCATAAGCATGGGTGTTGACCTGTATGGCTATATGACAGAAGTAAGAGTTTCACCATAACTCGGGCCCAAAGGAGAGATGGTGGAGATGGGGCTTGATGATTGCCCGGGTAGTTGCTTTATAAAATAGGACCGTCTGCCATCAATGATGCCATCCTTACAAAGGAGAATTTAAGAATGAGGCTATATATATGGTTTTTTTTTTCTTTAAGGGAAAAGGTGGAATCTGGCCACCCGGTTTCATTAATAAGAGTTTAACGAAACAAATCTAGAGTACTGGGCCCAAGTACAAACTACAGATAGAAAACAAAACTACATGAAGCAACATGACGCGTACAAACAACAAATCCCTCCAACAACCCTGGAGGGTGGACTGACAAACAAGCTCGGTCCAACAAAATTATCAGCACGTCAGTTTAGTTTCGTATAGTGCCTACACGGCACGTGCACACCCACCTGAGACAAGTCTGGCAGGATTTTATCACCTGCCGATCTCTGCCTTCACCTCGCTGGGGGGACCCCATCTATGGGCCCAAGCCCCGCAGATCGAAAACTGACTCCACGGCACATGCACAGCGATCGCTCCCTCCCACCATCTCCATCACTCATCCTTCAAACGTGCCAGTAGCTCCCACAGCTGCTACCAAAGAGATAGCTGTGAAGATGATACATTCACCTCTCACACGATAGCGCTTTCTCAGGCGATTTTTCACCAAACAATAATCTCGCTCACCCCACCAAACACCACGCTTCAGGAGAGAGCCGTGGAGAGGATACCTTCACCTCTCTCATGCTCAAGCTCTCTCCGGCAATTTCTCACCACACAGACTTATCTCGACTCATACTCCCAATCCGAGGGAAGAGACGATGCTGTCACGAGTCAGTGGCCTAAGCTGGAGGAATCTCAATAGCCTGATAGTAGGCACTGTGAAGACTTCACTGGCGATATCGTAGGACACTCCAGACCAACCATACCAAAACCCCACACCCCATCACCCCCAACACCAACAAACTACCGGCCTGGCCCCATGGGCCCTAAACCGAACCACCGACCTCACACACTTGAACCCTAGATCCATGACGTTCGCGACAACAGGCGCAGGAGGATGCTCTGACGCGACATAGTCGCTCCGCGACAGTTGAGATAAGCACCCCGAAAGTTGAGACAAGTGAGCACACATCACGGAGGGACCCCATCTTTGGGTCCAAGCTCCACAATCGTGCAAGACAACCTAACTTCCGGTATCTTCACACGCACCACCAATCCTCACAAAAACCAAATCAAAGCCATAGATCGCTGTGATTGGCCCCGAGAGTATGGACATGGTGGCAAGCGCACAAAACATCCGGGCAAACATCTAGCAAAGCCACCCAATCCCAACCTAGCCCAATCCCCAACCCCAAACAACTCACCCCCAAACCCCCACCAACAGATCTGGAGGTCGATGGCGCGGCCAGCGCATCCACGGCAGGTAGCGCGATGCCCATCTGCCTTCGCACCGTGAAGAACGATCGAAGAGGGGCGAGCGCAGATCTGGACGAGGGCTGGCACATCCACCAAAAGATCTGGACGAGCGATCGAAGAGGGGCGAGCGCACCGTCGAAGAGGGGCGAGCGCAGGGAGATAGGCGGCTAGCGCGCTGTCTGACGTCGTCATCGGGAGGGGAGCACGGGGCCGCTGGAGGCGCGACGCAGGATGAGCACAGGCTGGCGGCTGGACGACAGCGACGATGGGGGGGGGGGGGGAGGGGGGATGGTGGCGCACGCTGCTGTCGTGGCGTCGCTGCGGGGGAGAGAGAGGAGAGGGGGGGGGGGGGCGACGAAACCCTAGCTGCCGCCCCCCAAGCTCATATCTGAGATTTGGGTTTTTTGGTTTTAGGGTTTTTTTGCCTTCAAGGTTATTTCCGGTCCGGTTCTTACAACACTGAAAAAACAAGAAAAATGAGGATATATATATATATATGGTTGAAATTCGCTAAAGATGTAGATGAAGAGTTTTTAATTTCCCATTGTTTATGAAAATGCCCCAAGCCTAGATTGGTATGAGAGATATTAGATATATGCTTAGGTTTCAGTACCATATTAGAGCAGAAAATTGAATAACTTGAAGAATGTCATAGCTGTTTACTTTGAGCGCTCTAACTAGATACAGACAATTTCTATTTTCGGTGATATGATCCTTCCAGTAGAAGTCCATCATCAAGTTTTTGATTTCATTTGCTGGTTAGGATGAGCATATGCCGACAAAGCCATGCACAACGGCTTATATATTTCCGGAGTAAGAGACTGAAGAGTGTATCTTCGTCTGGATATTTCTTGAACTGAAAAGGTTAATCTGGTGGAGTGTGTGCAGTCGGCAAGGACGGATTATCCTGGATGTTGAATATATGTGATGTGGTGAAGTTCATGCATATGGTAGGGAGCAGGGTTGAGAGAAGAGTGTCTTCCAATGGTCAGGGAAGAGTGACATAGGCGTGAGGTTAGACTGGGAGACCTAGGATTTCTGTTGATACCATCATATAGAATATGAGAGAAGTTCGGAGAATTCTGTGCTTTATTAGGCCTTCAATGAGAGGCAATATAAATATAGAGTACAAGTACATATTTGGTAATTGCTTAAATGGTATAGTAAATAATATATAATGTACAGATAATTTAGTATATCATGACTGTAATATACGAAGTAATATTAATAATTTAACACAATAGCATGAGAGGCTATAGTATAACAAACCTGACATGGACTCTCTGAATTTGGTGCTGTTGAGGATTGCACTTAATTCTTCCTATTATTCCTTTCAACTTACAACACTACATGGATACTCTTCAATTCATGGAGAAGCCATCAAGCTCTTACTTCGAGGATTTCTCCGATAAACATACATCTTCGCACAATACAAATAAATGAAGAACGACACCACCCCAAGTCCAAAATTCAACCAATAGAATCGATCAAGTCGACTCTGGTTCAGTGTAGCCCCTTCTAACCACCCTCTCCCTCCAGCACTATGCCTAGTAACTTTGTTCACAATATCAATTAGAAAAGTTGCCATCAGTGATGCCAACCCTAGAGTGCACCAAAAAATTGCAGTCCCCAAAGATTTTATCCCTCTTGATGCCTCACTATTGAACAAGTCTAACAACCCAGCAAATGTAGTTGCATCGGCTATCCCAAGAACAAGGAATTGTGGTCCTAACCAAAGAACCGACATTGGAACTCCATTTCCTGCATCTTCTAGTCCATCTGATACTACTATTTTCAATCTTTTTCTCTCTACGAGTGCTGCAATGAGAGATGCGGAAGTTATAGCTACGAAGCCGATACCAATTCGTTGGAATTGTGTGATACCGCTGGAGTAGCCAGTGATTTTTCTGGCAAAGGAGACGAAGATTCGGTCGTAGACTACAAGGATTATCATTTGAAGGATGATTGGTATTACAAAAAGACTTCCAGGTGGGATGTGAATTTTCCCAATTTTGGTGTTCATTGTATTTCCTTGCTGGGTTGTGAATGTGGTGAGAACGACACTTGGCGTATAGTTGAGAACAGCAGTGAGGAGTACTGGAAACATGCCAAGGACAATCTTTGTTTCTTCAACTTGAGTCATGGTGCATGAAGACCAAGGTCCGGAGTTGACGTGGTGTATACAAGCTTTATCAAGGAATCTAGTAGCAAAAAAGTAGTACAAATTTGGAATTTAAAATTGATTTCTGGACTTAAAAATAAATAAATAATAATAATAAAAATCTGAAACTTGAATCTTTGAACTTCAACTACTTTTAATGAAGGGTATGTTTTTGTCAAAAAAAAATCAAGTCTATCTTTTATGACAGTTGGGAATTCTCAAATTATTTTGGAAAGTGATGCATTTGAAGTGTAATAATGCAAATTCATGGTCAACTGAGAACAAATTTCCCTCCCTTTTCTCCCTCACCTTAATCCCTTTGTGTGTGGAAGCACTTCACCACCGATCTCCAGTACCTTTGCTTCTTCTTGTTGCAGTTCTTCCATATTTTCAGGTAGACTGAGATTCCTGTTTGTGAATGCTGCTACAAAAACCTGAAAATGGAACTAAGTTTTTTTTAGTCTTTTTTAATGAATTTTTTTTTCAGGGAATTCGATCAAGTCGGAAACATAGTTTGAAATCGTAACTACACCTGCAAAATTCGTTTAAGAGGACTTCCCATCGGTTTCTGATTACGATACAGAGGAAATCCACTTGCAAGAAATAGAACTCCTGAGAGAACCGCAAGAGCACAAACTCCAAACCCATAATCCCATCCTTTATTAGTGTCAAGCCAAACTACGAGAGTGAGGCCTATGAGACCTCCTATTGATATACCAAAGACAAACCAGTTGAAGAAGCTCGATTGTTGGCGTGATTCAATTGGGTCTTCACTATCGAATTGGTCTCCTCCAAATGGGGCTAAGCAAGCTCTCACACAGCCTTCTCCAAGTGCAACAGTATAAAGGCCGATATAAAGTAGAACTGAGTTGAAGCCATGGACTTGCTCACAGTTGTTCCATTGAGCCGATGTGTTGCACTCAGGTGGTTGGAGTGAGGGGAGATGTGCTTGTAGTGCTAGAAGTCCAAAACCCTAGAGAAACATAACAAATCCAAATCCTGCTTGATTAAAAAAAAACACATAATAGAGCAAGCAATTCACCCATATCATTATTCATAGATGACGATGACGATGATTATTTGTTTGGTTCAGCGAGCTTGAATTGTTTATCTATAGCTAAGATTCAATTTCAAAACCCATTATTGATCTTGATTACCTAGCGAGAGAGGTAAAAGCAAGTGTCCCATATGCCGGTCCATTCTCATCTTGCGAATAATAAGACTCCTCATTGGCTTCGCTCCAGGCAAGGAAGGTCAACTCTGAACAACCGAACTTTCTTGCGAACTCAATTCAATAGCAAGGAACGGGTGTTTGACGCTTAGCGTGAATCCATGCAAGACTAAAATGGTGTGGTTCTGAGCGTGCTTTGTCGTGGTGGAGTACTCATGTGCTCTCTTATTGCCTCCTCTTAAAGAGGGGGTGATCGAGGCTAAGCCGCGTAGCGAAAAACAATGGACTATTCGTGGGGGGTGAGCCTTCCGTAATGTTACAGCATGCTACATCTTTTAAAAAGAACACTTGAATTAACACAAGCTTCATTTTTAAAAAAAATGAAAAAAACGATAGTAGCTTTGTCGCAGTAGATATCACTATATTAGTGATGTTATTTATACGAGTAATGTACGTGTTGTAATAGGAGTACTATATATATATATAATAAGTGTGTATTGTAGAAAGTGAGAGGGATAAACCAACTTTCATGTTATCAGAGCTGAGTATCCTCAGCTGCTGCTGCTGCTTCTTCAATCTCCTCTCCAAACTACATACCCAGTTTCCCATCACTATCGGCATCAACAGGAGCATCGTCCTCATCAATGCTCAACCCCATCTTGAGCATCTTGTGATATTCAAACGATCACCAAAGACCCATCTCCACCTCATATCAATCCTGATCTCCACCTTATCTCCATCCCGACCTTCCTCTGCGGCTGCCTGAACCCGCTGCCGCCTCTTCCCGCTGCTGCTGAGCTGGCATTCCGAAACCAACCTCAAAAGTTTCAGCACCCCAACTTCGCCGACGACCCTCAATTCATGTCCACTGCCGATTATCTGATTCTTCTTGTTGTCCTACTGTCGGCCCTCTCCACCACCACCCTGACAACACTCATCATCTCATTGAACGAAAATATCCAACTTTTGATTGAATTTGAATTTGACCTATATTGGAGTGGAACACAAGGTGTCTGAGAATTGCTGTAAAGAAATCTAAACCCATATTGCACCAATTTGAGGCTTTTGAGCAATTCAGAAAGAAAATTTCCCTATGCTGCACTTTCAAGGAAATCAACCACGACACATTGCACATGTAGCCTCTAATTCAAACACTGTTTAGATGACTGAAAATAAATTGTAGCGCTTCTAGCAATATCAAAGAAATAAGCAATATCACGCTTTCCGACAGCGGTCTTCTTCGTCCGTCTCATTAGCACGGCTAGGTATCACATGTTTAACCAATTCACCTCCAACATCATGAATAATAGATTCAGGTGCATCTGATCATATGACTGGGAATTCAGATATATTGTCCTCTGTTAGTAGATCTTTTCATCCACCTGTTAGACTTGTTGATGGTTCTACTTCCCCTGTTGGGTTGGGGAGGGGGGGGGGGGGGGGGGGGGGTGGAGGAGGGGGTCAGATATGTAAACCTTACTTCCACTTTACCACTTAGTCATGTTCTTCATATGCCAAATTTTTTCTTTAACCTAATGTTTGTTAGTAAAATTACCAAAACATTGAATTATTCTATTACTTTTTGTCCTAATTACTTTGCATCTCAAGAACTTAAGACAGGAAAAACTATTGCAACTGTGTCAGAGGGTTTTTATTAGCTTGACAATATTCCTACCTCATTTGCATGCTTGAGTGCGCCTTTGGATTTGCTTTGTCAGTTGGGAATTTTTTCCCAAACTGTCCCTCTTTTTGAAAGTTTTTTTCCAAATTGCCCTGCTTTTAAAAAAAATCCCCAAAACGTCCTACTCGCTTTCTGAAAAAGCAAGTTTGGGATTTATCCCATCTCTTTTCCAGAAAGCGTGTGTGAGGCTTTGGTTTTCACTTTCCTACACTCGCTTTCTCAAAAAGCGAAGGGATTTATCCCACACTCGCTTTTTGAAAAAGCGAGTGTCGATTGGGACTTTTTAGCCCCCAAGCTCGAATTTCAGATCTCACTTTCTCTTTCAACTCTCTATCTTCCTCTTCCTCTTCTACCCCGAAACCCTAACCCATCTATCATCTCATTTTCGTCAATTAACCCATAAAATTCATCGATTAACCCAAAAAATCCTCGCATTTCTCATCTTATTTCGATTTTCCACTTCTCTCATCTACATATCTCATCTCGATTAACCCAAAAACCCTAAACCCCAATACCCAAGATTTAGTTCATTTTCGAATTTGGGGATAAAGAGTGCGGTTGAAGGGGCTTCTTCGACCTCCTATTCACTATCTACATATTCAATCACCCTACTTTAACGGTATATTTCAGTGCGGTTGAAGGGGCTTCTTCGACCTCCTATTCACTATCTACATATTCAATCACCCTACTTTAACGGTATATTTTTCAAACATTTGCTTTTTTTA